>CAJVQA010004444.1:0-17570 GCA_910591915.1 Cetraspora pellucida
AGGATTAATTTTATAAATTTATAGGATTAATTTTATAAATTTATAGGATTAATTTTATAAATTTATAGGATTAATTTTATAAATTTATAGGATTAATTTAGAAAATTTTTCATCAAATTTTATTAAATTATTTTTTATTAAAGTTTTAAAAGCTTGTACTAAAAAAAAATTGCTTTCTTTCTATTGACTCACCTTCATGCAGTGTTAACAAGGCTACTATGTCCAATTGTTTTCAAAGTCAATTGGACATCAACTTAGCCTCTATGTATTGGTTCTTGGAAATATATGCATTTTACAAGATTTATATAGCCAGCAAAAATCTCGACAATCATAGACTCTTATAATGCATATGTTTTCAAGGACAGCAACCTAATGCAGAAACTAAATCTCTGCTCTCCTTCTAAGAAACATTTGATTACTTCTCAACTAATTATTACTTGCATTTTTCTGGTCTAATGATTTTAAACATAATAACCAAGTTAGATTTGACATTTGTACACAATTTAGCTTGATGAAAAATATCACGACGTCTATTAGATAATTAAAGCATCTTTTATGAATTTCTTCATAAATAATTCACATTTTGCAGAATTAAAAAATTTCACAATATTGGAGTAGTTTAAAATGATAAAAACGTTATTTTTAATTCTACAAGATATAAATAAATTAAATTCATAAGAGGTGCTTCAATATCAAATGGACAAATATATGATGAAAATCATTAAGAACTAGAAAGATACATGAGCTAATTAGTTGTGCGAAAACCGACACTAGAGTGACCACAATAGGAGAGGTTCGTCTGATTGGCTAATGATTTCTATTTAATTTTAATTATTTATACAGTTTAAAGTACTTTTTTAAAAAAAATAATACAGGACATATGAATGATATGGGATGGTCCAATAGAACTCGAGCAAATTTTTTTAGTAATTTTTGTTTAATAAAAATAACTTGGCAAAAACTTAACCAAATTTGATAAACAGTTGTTTAAATTTAATTTTATAAACTTAAAAATGGATTTAAAAAATTTTTATCGAATTTGGTTAAGTTGTCAAGTTTTTTTATTCAATGTTTTAAAAAAAAATTTATTAAAAAAATTTGCTTTATTCCTATTGTCTCACCCCATATAAAAAGTTTTATTGGAGTTATAGGACTCCATAGTTAAAAAAAGACCTTAATCCTTATCCGTTTGAAAAAGCTAGCATAGTAATAATTTTATTTTATTACTATACCAACTTTTTTAGACAGATGAAGGTTAAAGATCTTGTTTATTAAGGAGTCCTATAACTCTAATAAACATTAGGTGGTTTTTCTTTATTCTTTCTAGTCAATTTTTTTTAAAAAAAAGAGTACCTTAAACTGTATAAATAATTAAATAGAATCAGACGAATTTTCCCTATGATGCCACAACGGCATCACTGATGTAAACAGGAGCGTGACATCGATGGATGACACAATCTGTCGCCAAAATTAGAACTACACATACAATTGTTGCGCTTATGAGTTCTACGCGCATACGTGCATGATGGCAGGACAACGATCTATTAACTGATTTTCGGCAAAAGAAATTTTAATTAATTAACTACCATTGCTGCCACACATATTGCACCACAGAAGAGTGATAATAATAATTGTATGTGTAATTGCAGACCTTTACTATCTGCATCACTCCCTTGTTCAACTTCATCAGAGTCGTTCTGGGGGTGTCACATGAGCCTGACACCAGTTCTTATTGTATATGTGCAAAATAATGTTCTGAAGATTATTTCGAAATAGCAGATTATCTTTCTTAACATCAAAATTTTAGAGTTTTTAAATAACTTTTGGGCGTTATTTCATAACTATACAAATTTTATATCGGAAATTACAGTGCAATTCGATTATTAGTTACCTACCAAAGGTTCTCGGCCATCTGTAAAATTTCCGCGTGTTACCTAGATAAAATTCATTGTTTTTAATTCAACGGGAACTTCTACAAATGGTCAAAAACTTTTGAATAGATAATGTAGCATTATAATTTTCGATTTGCTTATTATACGATTAACCCTCTAACGTCCTCACTTATTTCAATTCAGATTATTAGGAACACTATGTAATTAATAAGGCTTAATAAATAAGTTTACATAATATTATAAAATTTATGCTAGGTATGTGCATCTATTGTATAGTAATATAAATTATATCAAGATTCAGGTTATTAACCTATTAAAATACAGTAAAACTCCCTATAAATCAAACATATGACTAAGATTATTCTGCGGCTATAAGGTATATATCCCAAATGCATGTTATATAAAAGTTTGACTATCACTATGTTCTAACTTCTTTTAAAATATTAATAGATTTAATTACACTATGTTTTAAGTACTAATATGCAACATATTATATAAAAAATAAATTTATGATTAAAGTTTCAAAAATATGAGCCGGAAAAATTTTTGACTCAACCCCCTTCTATTTCTTCAAGTCATATTCACGCTAACATTGATATCTTTTATTAATATGGATTTGGCTGATCGATTTATCTTTTACAAAAAGGTTCAAAACTTTGGTTAATCGATCTAAATTAGAGCAATGTGGGCAGATTCTTTTTAAAAATAGACATTTCTCTGATGTATTTAAGTAAGGGTTTATCCAATCGTCTATATACGATATAATAAGAAGCGAAAAAGATAAAACGTAACAAGACGTCAGATTGGTTAATATATATATGTTGTAAGTGGGAACAGAATTTATGTGGACTCGGAGTTTTTCAATAAAACCAGCATTTTAGGATTGAATTTATCATATGTAAACCCATACCTTAACCCTAATTTAACGAATCCACTCAAACTTTGTTTCCACTTACGACATATATATAAACGTGCCTCTTTCAGAAAATTCCAAGCAATACTAGCAGAGTTATATATATTTGTCATATTAGCTAAGTTTTTGATTTTTATTACATCGGGAAATTCTGCATTTCGATTAGAATCGATTAAAAGCCAAGGATTTCAAACGATTCTCATCACTATTGATTAAAGTCGATAGAGAAGCATCGATTACAATCGATTTTTATTTAATTGCTTTTAATCGATTTTTATACATGTTGGTTACTGGATTATAAATGATAATCGTGACAGCAGCTTATGCTGAAATTGGCTGATGCTGAAATTTAGTGTTCTCGTTTAAATCTATAATACCTCCTAAAATTTATATATACTCTTTTATTAATAATGCTAACCTTAAACCCTAACATAATACTAAAGAAAAGTCTATACAAAAGACTCAAAAAATTAAAATTTTACAATAGAATATTACTAACTATAACCGATGGTAATTATCACCTAGAGTGCTATATTGGAGTCAGGTAGACTAAGTAAAAATGTTCAGAACCCTTGAAAACCTTATGTAACCTAAAATTCAAACTATTATATCTAATCCTTACTTCTGTTTCAAACCGCACCCTAATCTTAAAACTAGGAAGTAATAATAATCATTATAGGTTAATTGTTTTTTTTTTTTTGGTATTAAGGTGAGGCCTTACTCGTATCTTTATTAGTAGTTTAAAAATTAGTAGCTACATGGAGCTGCTATGTACAAAAAGTAATTTTCTATATAAATGCTATGATTAAAACCAACACTTGCAGTCAGGACTAACCATTAAACTGCTAACTATATAGTTATTTTAAGTACAAATAAAAGAAAAATTACATTCAAGAATAAAAGCTCAGACATATTTATCTGTAACTAAACCTACTAGAATGGTCAAGATTCACCTAGATTTGTAAGTTTATAATATAGTTATAAGAAATATTGTATTTGATCCAAAGAATGGTCTAGATGTTGATTTTACAGATAGTATAGCCAGTAGGTGAACAGGTATTAGAGTTAAAGTGTAGTTGGTCAGGTAGTTTACATAAACAGGAATAAGTATAATTTTTGTAATTAAAGTTTCTTTTATTATTTTGATTTAATTGAAATGAGAGTCTGGCATAAGGTAGTTTAAATCCTTGTTGATGTTTCCAGTTAGTAAAGTTTATACAATATGGTTTCCATATTTGTTCATAAGAAAGTTCATTAACTTTAGGTAGAATAGTAATAATTGTTTGTAAAACTAGTTTGTATAAGATATTAAAGTTTTGTACAATCTCAATTAGAAATTTAAGGATAAGTCCTTTAAGTATGATATCAAGATAGTGTTGATTAGTTTGAAGAGGTATAGGATAAAAGACATAGTGGTTATTGATTTTATGAATAAGTTCTTCTTATAAGTTTATAGATAAATCAAGGTCTGCATAATTAATATATTCAGATATATTAGTTTGGATAATATTGAAGATAAGTGATAGGTTTAAGCATGTATGCCAATGGGTTGAATAATTGGCAAGATTGCAGTTAAAACAGTTAGTATTGTAAAATGTATATAAATAAGTTTTGTGAAAATAAAAATAGATAGGAAGTTCATTTAATAAGATTTTAATTTTAAAAAATTTAAAGTGATTGAATTTAAAGTTAATAACATTATGAGTTGGTTTTTGGTTATGATTAAAAAATAACAAGTTGATCTCTAATCAATTTGAGAGACTAAGACTTTCTATTCTGTGTTATGTTTTTGAGAAGACCACATTGCTAGAATATAAGCTCTGCAAATATTTTTAGTAAAGCTTCTAGTTGGGTGTTCGATAAAATGTTGATTCCAAAAAATTATATGATATAGATTATAGATGCTTGTGTAGTTAAAGTATAATATAGATAATGAATTATATTGTTTTGCTAGTAAGTTAGCTAAATTATTAAGAGTGTTATTAGAGTAAACTTGTACTTTGTAAAATTTAATCTGATAGTTATAAGATTTGATAATATTAAGCAGAGTGTGTTATATAGGCCATAAGCTGAATTTGAAAAGCTTATTAAGATTTGAAAGAGTAGTATATATTTTGGAATATTTAGTAATTATAGACTAAAAATTAGTAAAAATATTGATTATTGAGTTGCGAGAGATAATTGAAACAGCTAAAAAAATTGACATTAGTTCAGCTTTGTAAGAAGATGATTAGTAATAAATTTTAGCTAAAAATTTGTGAATTATTTGATTAGAGTTATTAACTTATACCTATCCAATACTCATTGTATATTGGTCTGTACCTATATCAATTACAGAGCCATTAGTATAGAAGTTAAATGTATTTTGTACTGTATTGGTAATAGAATATTGTTCGAGTATATGTGTAGCTTCTTCTTGTTCAAAAATTTCTAATGTAGTAGAGTTAGAGATATAGATAGTAGGGACAAAAGGTAGAGATAATAGATATTTAATTGCAGTTGAATAAATTAGATCAATATAGTTTGCATTAAGGTTAAGAGTATTAGAAGAAACTCTTCCAAGAAATTAGATAGAAATTATTGATGATACATTAATTATACAACAATTTGCAACTTTATAAGAGTTGAGATAGCAACCTATATAATCCAAGCATTGAATTAATGAAAAGGAGTAGTGAGTAGAGAGTTCTGTATTAATATTTGTTTTCCAGTATATAATAGAGATTTGGTTGTCATTTTTAAATATCTGCAAATTTTGTCAATAATAATAATATTATTATATATTAGTAACTAGGGTCTAAGTTTTTTAGAGATGTGTTGAAAGTTGTAAGCGAAAGAGTTGTGTTCAGTTTGTTGATATTGTAAAAATAGTGTTCTAAGCTATTGTTAGTTGTTATAGTATTTTCTAGATATGTAAACCAAGATGGCTTACATCTTTTGAGTAGCTGTACTAAGTGAGATGAGAGATAATTCCATTAGAGTAGAGTAGTATTATCTGCAGTGCAAAGTTGTTCAAGATATAAGATATTAAGTTTTCTAAGTTGTTTTTTGAAGTTAGTATATTAGAAATAAGAGAACATAATTAGTTCAAGTGATTGAACATTGTATTGTATAGTATTGGGCCAAGATACACTATTATTAGCTGTTATAGACATGTTAATATATATAAAAAGTTAAATAATTTTAAAGTTTAAAGTATATCTGTTAGATTCATCAATATTAGGTTGAAGGTATTGTAATATATTTGTAGTTAACCAGAAATTATTTTGTAATTGTTGTAGTCGAATGCATGTAAAAGTTCCTAATAAATCAAAGTTGTTAATTTGTAACATGAAGTTAAATATATGATGTTGAAGCTGAATGTTTCAAATATTGTATATATTGTATAAGAATAGGTTAAGCATAGTGCTGTTTGGGATAGAACAGACTAGATGAAATTTATGTTTGACTATAGTTAAATATTTGGTTAGAATTTTGTTGTATACAGAATGAGGAAGGACTATATTGTATATTTAATATTTTAGAGTAGAGATAATAACTGTATTAATAATATAAATTATTTGTTTATCTGTAATTTTTTTGGTACTAACAATGTTTATGAATTGGAATGATTCTTCTTGAATTAGTTTAATTTGTGCAGTTTGTTTGTTGTTAAGTGTAAACCAGCAGCCAAAAAATTTAATAGTTTGGTTGGCTAGAATAAATATAAGTGTAGAATTAAAAAATTAAGTAGTAGTTTGGGATTGATTTGATATAAAAATAAATTTGAAGGAGTTAATTTGAATATTGGCCATTTGGTAAAAGAATGTTGCAATTTGAAGTGTTTTTTCGAGTTTTAATTTAGATTGAAATATTCAAAGTGTATTATCTATATAGGCTAAAACAGAAGTAGATGTGTGAAGGCTATAAGTTTTAAGTGAAAAAAGACTAGTTGGCTATGTTGTAGATAATGTATAATCTTTATGCTATGATGTGACTTTGTAAATAAGTAAGTTATAATATATCTGCTAAAAGAGAGAAGTAATAGTTTCACTTTGATCTATTTCATTTTTAACTAAATAAAAATTAGTAAGACCTAAGTTTGTAATTACTCTGTTTTGGCAGTCTGTAAGTAGATTAATAAGTATATTAATCAGTTTGGATGGCATATTGATATGATTAAAAGCTTTTTCAAATAGGTTTAAATTAACTGAATCATAAACTTTGCTTATGTTCTAGGATATAAGCCAAAGTTTTTTGGAATTGCAACATGTATCTTCAATAATATTGTTAAGTATATAAATAGAGATGGCAGTACTATTGCCTAGAAGAGCAATATAGTTGTAGGGTAAAAATATTTTGAATTTAGTAAAGGTATTGTTTAGGTGATTTGTAAGCAGTTTGATGTATAGTTTTTTAGTATGCTCAAGGAGACTTATAGGTCTTGTATTAGTAAGATTACTATCAAAGATTGGTTTTTTAGAGATTAGAAAGATTCTACCTTTTTTTTATTGTTTTGATATATGGTTTGTAGAAATACATCTATTAAAAAAAACAGTAATTGCTTAAAGAAATAGTAAGCCTGCATGTTTGAGCATTTTATAGCTAATGCCTAAAGGGCCACAAGCTTTATTGTTTGGAAGTTAAGCTAATATTGAATTGACTTCATCAGTAGTAAATTTGAAAAGAGTATTGTTATACCATTCAGAGTTTATGTCTGGTTTGGGGTTTATTCATTTTGCTAGTCAGATTTATATATTTGTTGGTTAATATATCAATATGATGTCTATTGATCAAAGTGTTGTTAGATATAAAGTTTAATATTAGATGTGTTGGTAATAAAATTATTGTCTGTTCTGATGTTGTCAAATTTGACAGAATCTTTGTGTCAGTTGAGAATACTATTGATCATTGAGGTAGGATTTGTTTGTAATTTATTACATTTTTTAGTAATATTGTTGTCAATTTGTTATTTGATCTCTTTGATATTTTCTATATTACAGATATGATATAATGTTTTCTATTCATTTTTGGCTAAGCCTAACCAGTTCATTAATAGATTATGTTCAGCTGATAGTAATGGAATATTGAAATTACAAGATGTATTAATATAGGTAATGAGTTGGTTATGATAAAATAGAATAGGTATTGAGTGTTGAAGTGCATATTTAGTTTGTCGAATAATATTGCCAAGTTTTTTGAGATAATGGTGTAGTTTTGAAGCTTTTGTAAAGAAAATATATTAAAAATTTCTGACTGTAAATTTTTTGTTAGAAATGTGTTGAAGAGCTGCAATAATAATACTGTTTTGAATTTTGTGCTATATAGATTCTAAGGATTCTGAAGTTTGTATATTAAGTGATATTTAATTAGTAGTTAAGTTTAATATTATTTGATCTGAAAAAAGTTGTTATTGTTCATTATTCATGTTTTTGTATAAAAATGTTCTTTGTCAAGTTTTAGTTAAGTAACAAGGTTTGCCTAAGTATATATAGGAAAAAGACCAATTAGAAATGGAAATTTTGTAGTTACTTTAAGTACTAGTATCAGGATCTTCAACAGTAAAAGAGTTAAGATAACAGAGAAGAGATTGGTTAGCCCAGATATAGTCAATGCTACTACTATATCTGCTGCTTTGCCAAGTAGATATAGAGGATTATGTGTGACTAGCTAAGTTATATAAATTATTATATTGAAAAAAGTGAAGTAGTTTGTATTTAATTAAAGGGAATTAGTTAAAGTAATTAGATACATTAAAGTCACCTAAGATGATAGGTTGTATGTTTAGAGTGATAGCTTGTTAGATTTATTAAATAATAGTATTCTGTACTGATAGTCTAAGTTAAGAGTTATTACATGGTAAATAAATTGAAATTGAAATTATGTTTAAAAAAAAGGTCTATTGTGATGGCATATCCAGAAAAAAATAAGATTTTGTGAATGTGCCATTTAATAGACTTATGAATCATAATAGCTATACCAGCTTTTGGATTATTAGTATAAGACTAGAGGTAAGTAAAATGTTTAGATTTTTGTAATTTGGTTATGGGGTTATTTGCAGTGATTTTAGTTTCTGTAATACTAATGATTTTGAGATTGTTAGAAAGACAGAAGTCTTCCCAAATTTGTTGTTTTAGGTTTTCATTATAGCCTTGTATATTATATATGCAAACTGATAGTTCAAGTGGTTTGGAGTTTGTTGTATTAGATAATTAGAGAAAGGTAAATATAAACTATGGTCTTCTGAAGGTTCTGGTTTTTAGAACAGGTAAGAGGTAGAAAAAAACTAATAGTTTGAAGATGCTAGTATAGAAAAGTTAGGTAATAATGTATTTGATTTTAGTTAAATATTTGAGTAGTGCCAAATGGCTTGAACTAATAAGATAAAGTGATTAGATAAGAGTTTGGATTCAGATAGAAGGTAGACATGAGCTTTACTATAATTATTTTTAATAGAGATAGTTAATATATAGCCATATAAGTTATCAGGTAAGTAGCCAAAGCTGTGAATATATTGTAAAAAAGTAATAATAGTTTGAGAATGAGGAAGTAGTGATATGTAGTTGTAAAATAAAAATTTGTTGTAACAGATATTAAATTGGATGTTGGTGTAATATTGATTAGCTATAATAGTTTCATCATAGTCATCTAAGAAAGTTTCTAATAATTGAGGATAAGTATTGTCTAATTCATTATTCTTTATAATTAAGTTAGTATCAAATGTATTATTGTTTATTAGAGAAAATTTAGATTGTATAGGTATAGATAGATAATAGGTATAACCTAATAGATATAGAAAGAAGTAATCAGATAAGGGTTGAGACACATGTAGTAGATGTATATAGCATTCACTATAGTCAAGTTTAATTGCTAATCTTAGTATATAGTTAAAATTATTATATTGTGTAAAGTTGTATTTGTAGATGTGCTTTAAAAATAAATTGAGTATTTGTAGATATGAAAGTAAAGGTAGATTTAGACATGCTAGCTATTGGTTATAGCATGAGTCCAGATCATATAATGTCTTATAAATTGGTTCTTGCAGTGCTTCCTTAATGTTTAATAATAAAATGAGATTCAAAAAAGTAAAAGATTCTTCAGTAGATTCACTTATTATATGCTCAGCTCTTATAGCTGTGAAGAGTACTATAGTCTGCTCTGTATGTATTATAGATTAATTGTTTTTGGTTTTTTTTTTTTGTTAAGATGACCTCTTTGGTCTTTTGATTTTTATTAATCACTTATCAATATTGTGGTTCAATAAACTACTACAGGAGAGTATACAATTGGCTACACATGTAACTTTTCTATATTACCTATTTAAAGAGTCTGCCTGAAGGTTCTCTACCAATTGTCCTACCTAACACTTTTGCTTGGGTGTTCTACTTTAAATCCTCTGAATCTGTAACCTGTGTTAACATCACTGGGTCATACCCAGATGCCCAGATCATCGTTTTAACCTTAGGACTAATTTATTCTTAAGGTAAACCCCCTAGAGCCTTCTGTATCTATTTTTACAGCTGATCTAAGTATCACTATGGCAGAACTAACACTTGTAATCAGGGCTAACTATTAAACTGCTATGCCCTTGTAGAGTTCACTTAGACTCTAGCATCTACTTTATAGCATAACCTCAGTACTTTAGTATACCCTTGTCTTTTCCCTTGCCCTTTTACCAAACTCTTAATCCAGATAGCCTATGTAGGACTATGACTAGTCTATCAGTATATCAGGTCAGCCCAATATCCTTTTTCTCTAGTTCGTTCTAGTGGCCTGGTTGGTAATACATCTAAGACTCCCAACCCAAAGGTTCTTGCCTATCTTGCTACTAGGACCAGATACTAAACCTAGATATCTGTTTCATCAGGCTAGTCTTTACAGTAGGGCTGTTGAAGATCCAGCTACCTCTCTACTTAGGTCTTTCCAAATGAACTTTTTGTTATCCAATTTCAACAGATTTACATAGCCACAAGGACTTATCTAGTGTTTGCACCACCCAATATGTCAGTTTGCATTCCTCTGTATAACTCCAACATTGCACAAATGCCCATAACTGCCAGTCATTCTAGTGCGACTGCTATTACAGATATCCTAATCTAACCATTAGTAACAGTTGCCATAATACGAATATTATATAGGTGATTATCCAAATTTTTGTCATCAATGGGATTTGAACACCCAACCTACCACTTGGAGAGTTGACAACCTGACCACTTCACTATATTACCACATCCCATTATAGATTAATTACAATATATTTCTTTATGATAAGTTAGATTAAAATTTTAATATCAGCTAATTTTAGTTTTAGTTACTGTAGTAATTATTAATTTGACTTAAATTAATTCATGATTTATTAGAAAATCAGTAAAAAAAACCTAAAAACTATAAAAAAATTTGATATTGTTTTTTTAGAATTTAAAGCTTTTTAAAAATATATAATTTGTTTACTAAATAGGTATGTGGTGACCTAGTGAAGTAGTCAGGTTGTCAACCCTTCAAGTGGTAGGTTAGGTGTTTCAATTCTATCGATAACAAAAATTTGGATAATCACCTATGTAATCTGGTATTACGGCAACTGTTTCTAACAATTGGATTAAGATACTTGTAATTATGGTCACTCCAGTATGACTGGCAGGTTATGGGGCATCTGTGTAACTTGTTACACAGAGAAATGCAAACTGACAAATTGGGTGGTGCAAACTCAAGATAAGTCCTTGTGGTTGTGTAAATTCGTAGAAATTGGAGAACAAGAAGCCTATTTAGGAAGACCCGAGTAGAGAGATAGTTGGATCTTTGACAGTATTACTGTAAAGGCTAGATCTAAGAAACGGATACCAATGCCAAAGTAGCCAGACGGGCAAGAACCTTTGAGTTGGGAGTCTCAAAAGTACTACCAACCAGGCAGCCAGATCAGACTGAAGAAAAAGAATATCAGACTGACCTAATATACTGATGAACTGGTCATAGCCCTACATGAGCTATCTGAATTAAGAGTTTGATAAAAAAAGCAAGGTATACTAAAGTACTAGGAATATGCTATGAAATAGATACTAGGGTCTGTGTGAACTCTACAAAGGCATAGCAGTTTAATGGTTAGCCTTAACTGCAAGTGTTGATTCTGCTATAGCAATATCTAGGTCAGCTGCAAAAATAGATAAAACAGCAAGCTTCAGAAGGTTTACCTTGAGGATAACTGTTCTAAGGTTGAGATGAAGGATCTAGGCTTGATCTGATGAAGTAACATAGGACTGGTTCAGAAGATTTAAATGGAACATTCAAGCAGGAGTGTTAGGTATAGCAATTGGTGAGGAACATTAAATGAACTCCTTAAATAGGTAATATAGAAAGTTACACAAGTAGCCAATTGTATGCTCTTCCTGTAGTAGCTCCTTATGGAACTATATTCCTAAAAATATGTTAATAAAGTCGAAAGACCAAAGAGGTTACCTTAATACCAAAAAAAAAAATAATAATTTGTTTACTAAATACATATTTCATTACAAACAAACTAAAACTTATTAAAATAAATACAAAAAGACAAAAACTAAAACCTATTTTTGTAAAATTTTTTATTGATAATTTTAGAAAAATCTATTAGGTTGCTTAAAAATTTCATTTTTTTGATATTTATTAAAATTTTCTAAACACTTAGCTTGCTTCTATATTAGTTTTACATCTTTCAAAACTTTTTTAAATAGTCTAAAAGTTTTTATAACTAAAAAATTTTTTCAATAACTAATAATAGTAAAACAGTTTATATTACTTTAAGGGTAGAGTATATAATTTTCAAATTATATATAAAACTTTTGATAAATTTTTATTTAATTAAAAATAGAAAAATATTTTCTTATGTAAACAGCCTTTAAATATTAATTAAAAATTATAGAATATGTTTTCTGATTCTAATGATAGTAAATTCATTAAAATTAGCTAAAAATTAATTGAGATATATATGCTTAAAAATTAGATAATATAAATTGTTTATATAAATCATATAAAGATCATATAATTTGGACCAATTATAATCACCAATTTTGTGTAACTACAAAAAATTTGAAGCCATTATGGAGAACTTTGCAATATATACAAGTATATTTTTTTAAAATATTTTATCTATTAAAAATTTTACTATTATAAAAAATATATCTTATTTTTTTTTTCTCTTAAGCAGTTATAGTAATACTTTATTAAACCATTTGTAGCTACATTTGTAAATACAGAATATCATTTAACTTATAAGTCTATCATCTGGCCACCCAAACAGTACCTAAATGTGACCTGCTACACTAATTCAGTTAGAACTAGAAATTATAACTCATCTGACTTCTGTCCTACAATAGGATACCACCAATCTGGAGACATCTTCTTATAGAAAAGAGAAAAACAAAAAAAGAAAATGATTTTAAAGTTGGAGAAGAGAGGAATGAAAATAGAAAGTAAAATAAAACTAACAAAAAAAAAATGAAACTAATCTATAAAGAGAATAAAGAAGAAAACTTGCTAACAAGATAAAACTCTATTCTACAATTGCTGCTCACTACAATGTTTTCATATTTTTATAGGCTATGGCTATTCTCTAGAAACTAGGTACTTTTAACCAGAATAAAAACTATATTCATTTGTAAGACAGAGTTTGAGCTGGGCACTTTCCATATAAGAAAATTTTCAAGTAGATGGGATACTATGTCATAGTTTAGAGTGTACTTAAGCAGTCCAATTCTTTATAAACCTCTGTATCCATTTTTTTAAAAAAATATTATGCACATAGCCTTGGAATATATGCATATCTCAATATATTTTTGGTCTTTCCGAATTAAATCCTTTTCTGATCTGCTCCACATGATTGGCCAACTCACATGTTTGTTATGTTCCTTATTTGCTATGTCCAAACAAGCATATAACTGAAAAAGGAAGTAATGCACAATGTTGATCTTTTGATGGAAGTGAGCCAAATCCCCACTTTTTCAAAAAAAGAAAACAAAAAAAAAGACGAAGAGGAGATATATTGTTGTTGTAAGAGTTCAAGTCAAGAAGAGTTTTTCTAGTTGTTCTTCTTTTTCTTCTGCTTCTAATATTCTTAACCAGAGAACTGATTTTGTCTCTACTTGCTTCCAGAATATCCTTCCAGTTTGGATGCTGAATATGTAAGGAAGTCTACCAGACAAAAAGCTTAACCCAAAACAAGAACCATTCAAGTTTCATCTACTTCTCGGTGTATCACATACTTGAGCTTTGTTGATAGCAAGTTTATTTAATGTAAAACTAAGAATATTATCCACTTTGGAGCCAAAGTCTTCAATCTACTTTCAGTGCCAACTTGGTTCAGGTGATTGTTAGAAAGAGTTAAAAGATTACCATTAAATATATCTTATTCTATATTATATAAAAATTTGATAAAAATTAATTACAACAGTAAAAAGTTTTATTAGTAGCAAAATTTTATTTTTTATAAAAATTATATTGTACTACAAAGATCATATAAAAATGATCTACATATACTCTACCCTAAAATTTATAATTATAATATATTTAGTTCAATTCATCCAATATATCTATTTTTAGTATTATAGCATTTGATACTTTAAACTTTAATTACTTTTTTAAAACTATATATACAGGTTTTTATAATATTATAATTTACAAAAAAAATTAAAAATTATTAGATTTATTTTTAACAAATACAAGTCTAACAAATATATTACTATAGAATTAATAAATTATTTAGTTATATATATATTTTTAGTTTTTCTAATAACTACAACTATTGTCAGTTTAGGTCGCAGATAAAGTCATCTGAGCTTTAATTCTTGCATGTAGTTTTTATTTTGTATTTTACAATCTTAGTATATCTTTAATATATAGTATATTAATATGTACAACTAAAATTACTAATAAAGATATGAGCAAGGCCTTACCTTAACACCAAAAAAAAAAATAACTATAACTATTAAGTTTATATATATAGTAACCTATATTTAATTTATTTTAACAAATAACAAAACATATAAAATTACTAGCATAACTAATTTAACAACAATTAACTTACAAATCATAAAGCTTTAACAAGTACTTTGCAAATCTAAATTATATATTTTACTATTCTCTTTATTAACTACTTATATATATACTTGTATTAAGTATTAAATTTTAATTAAATGTAAAGTATCTAATAATCATTATAAATTATAAAATAAATCTATATTTTACAAACATAAAATATATTATAGTAATTGTTTTACTAAAATTTATAAATAAAAACATATGCAGAGAACCAAGTTAATAATGACCAAACTCAACATACAGAGCAGGCTATGGTACTCTTCGCAGCTGTGCAAGCTGAGCATACAGTAAGTGAAACTACAGAAGAATTTTCTACTTCCTTGAATCCCATTTCATCATTTCACATCAAGGAAGCTCTGCAAGAACCAATTTACAATACATTATATAATCCAGACTCTTGCTATAACCAATAGTTAACATGTTTAAAGCTACCCTTACTTCCATATTCACAAACACTTAACTCATTTCTAAAACACATCTACCAATACAACTTTACACAATACAATAACTTCAACTATGCACTAAGATTAGCAATCAAACTAGACTATAGTGAATGCTATATACATCTATTATATGTGTCTCAACTCTTATCTGATTACTTCTTCCTACAATTATCAGGTTATACCTACTATCCATCCATACCTATCTCCTCCAAATTCTCTTTAATTAACAATAATACATTAGATACTAACCTAATTATAAAAGATAATGAATTAGACAACAATTATTCCCAAATAGTAAGAGCTATTTTAGAAGGCCATAATGAAACCACTATAGCTAACTGATACTATAACAATATCTAATTTAATACTTGCTACAACAAATTTCTATTTTATAACCATATACTATTACTTCCTCATCCTCAAACTATTATTACTTTCTTATATCACATCTACAGTTTTGGCTATTTACCTAATAACCTATGTGGCTACATATTAACCATCTTTATTAAAAATAACCATAGTGAAGCTCATATCTATCTTCTATTCAAACCCAAACCTTTACCTAATCACTTTATTTTATCAATTCAAGCTATCTGGCATTATCCAAACATACAACTAAAATCTAAAATATCAGTACCAGTTTTTACTATACTAGCATCTCTAGATAAGCCAACACTCTTTTTTTTACTTCATACATCTAATCTTAATGTTGTATCTGACTCTAACTCTCCCTCCAATAATGATCTACTTCAACTTAACATCTCAACACATAATGTGCAGGGATATAATATACAAAAAAAACAACTATTATAGGAAAATTACTGTCTAACTCATAATTTACATATAATTAGTCTTACTAAAACCAAAATTGCTAAAAACATAAAAACCAAATTCTGGAACACACCTCAATACTCATATTTTTGGTTTAACTTTACAGAATCCAAAGAAGAAACATATATAATGATTAAAAATAATATCAAACCTTATATACATAACATACTTACTCAACCTGGTAGTACTATTGCCATAGATCTTTTCTTTAAAAATAACTACAAATTTAGAATTATTTTAGTATATCTCTCATTAACCAATACTAGTAAGTGCAAACTTACACAAAATACAGTTACTATATGGACACAACAAGCAATATCATCAAATTTATATCCTATTATACTTGAAGACTTTAATGCAGACCATAATACTACTATAACATCAACAACTAAATTCCAATTACTTAATTATTTACATAGTACCAACATGTTTGACCTAGCAGATTATACTAATAATCTACAAAATACATGGCACAAAATACACATCAGTATTATTTATACAGCATTTCAACATATTTCTAACAAAAAATATACTGTTAGAAATTTTCATTATATATTTATACCAAAAGCAATCCAACTATACTATGATCTTAAAACTATAGATCATATAATGCATCATATCAAAAAATATTTTCTTACCAAACAGCATTACCTACTAACATTTACAACTTAATTAACTATATTAACAACACTTATAACTTTACTATTGAACCTCCTTCTAACTACCAATCCAATCTAACTACATAGATACAACATATAAAAACTTTTTAAAAAACACTTTACAATACCAAAAACCTAGAGAATGCTAAACATCTTAGAAACTATATTAACCTAACCATTAACAAATGATGTGAACATCTAACTACTTAACTAACCAAAATGATCAACAGTATACTAAACTGACATATTGACACAGTATATTTTCAAAATATCAAAGCTAATAACAGTTTAATTACTGATTTCATAGAAATTAAACAACATGTTAGCAATCATTTCAATGAATAAACAGTCTATCATCCACTTGATGAAGATATTTTTTAATAATAATTAGAAAGATATCTATTAATCTAACTATAGTATTAATAGAGAATAGTATACTTCTATACTTTAAGAAATTACTACTAAAGAAATCATGAGCACTATACAACAACTACTCAATAACAAAGCCTGTAACCCAACAGGAATCAGTTATGAAATGATTAAACACTTAGATCCCAATATGCTAACAGCATTTACAGCATTTTTCAACAGATGTTTAATTATACAAAACATTTCAAAACAATGGAAATGCAACAGAATATATCCTATTTCAAAAAAACCAGAGTTTGATAGAAATCTTAATAATACATGATCTATCAGCTTAATTGAACATACTAAAAAACTATATACTAAAATCCTTACTAACAGACTATTACATGTTTTAACAAAACATCAAATTCTCAACCCACAT
>CAJVQA010004445.1:0-17568 GCA_910591915.1 Cetraspora pellucida
ATGCTAGTTATTCTAAATATGCTAGTTACTCTAAATATGCTAGTTACTCTAAATATACTAGTTATTCTAAATCTACTGTATATGCAGTTTTTGCTAAATCTACTAACTATGCTACGTATGTTTGTTAAACAATTATGCAATTGATCTCTTTAGGTTTAATACATCGTTGATCAGTTTCTAATCGTTACAATATTTATCCTAATATCAGCCAAATAAAGCAAACTTCTGCTATGCTGTATAATTTTAATTAGCTTATATAATGCTATAAAAATTGTTAAAAATTAAGAATTTTAATAAAAGGATTAGACTATATATATATTATAACAGGTGAGAACGTCCCAAATTTGGAAACAATTATCTGAGTCACCTGGTCATTATACAATTGATAAAAAAATTTTTTTATATGTTTTACAATATATAATTTTAAAAATTAATTGGATAGCTTAACTTTCTAAAAATCTTATAAAATATTATAGATAAATTAATGCTTTCACTTTGACTTTTAATATGATTGTTTAATCCATTTTAATCCACTAATTTTTTCTTGCAATCTAATTGGCCAGTTGACTAAAATTCAGCACATGATTGGTTGACAACCAGGTGTAACCATATCAGAATCATTTCCAAATTTAGGATGTTCTTATCTGTTATATATTACAGGAGAGAATGTTCTAAATTTGGAAATGATTATTCAAGTCATCTGATTATTTATACAATTGATAAGCAATTTTTTTTATATGTTTTACAATACTTTTTTTTTTTTGGTATTAAGGTGAGGCCTTGCTTATATCTTTATTAATAATTTAAAATAGTTACATATATATATGCTATGACCAAAGCCAACACTTGCAGTTAGGGCTAACTATTAAACTATACAATTATTATTATTTGTACAAAACAAATAAATTAAAAATTATATACAAGAATAAAAGCTCAGACTAATATATCTGTGATCTAAACCTACTAGAGTAGTTAAAGCTCATCTAGATTTGAATGTTTAGTATATAATTTGACAATATATTATATTTGATTCATAGAATAAACTAAATGTTAATTTTGCAAATTGCTTAGCCAATAGAAGGGCATATATTAGAGTAAGTATATAGTTGATCTGGAAATCCATAAAGGTATAAGTAAGTATAGTTTCTATGAAAACATGTATGCCTAGTTGCTAAGTTAAATAATATTAAAAGTTTGTTGATTGATTAAGATTAAGATCTATTTTGTTATTTTTTCCAGTTAGAGAAATGAATGTAATATGTTTTTTATAATTGTTTATATAATTGTTTGTTAATATTAAAAAGAATATTAATAATAACTTGGAAGGCAGTTTTGTATAATATATTAAAGTTTTGAACTGTTGATATGAGTGACTTTGAAATAAGTTCTTTGAAAATAAGATTAGGATAAAATGCGTTAGGTAAGATGTATAAGAAATTGAGAGCTGAATGATGAAAAATTTTATAAATTAGATTATTTTTTTGGTAAGTATCAAGATTAGATAATTTGCTAAAGATAATTTGATTAGTAGATGTTTAAATAATTAAGTTAAGCAAAAGTGTATTAGTACAAGTATGTTAATAAGAGTTAAAGTTAGTTAGATTATAGTAAAAGCAATTAGTATCTAGATATTGATTTGAATAAATTGGTAACTCATTAAAAAGAGTTTTGATTTTAAAAGATTTTAGTTGATTGAGTCTAAAATTAGTAATATTTTATGAGAGTTTTTGCTTATAATTAAAATAAAATTAAGTGGATCTCAGTTAATATCCTAGACAAAATTTATTAACTCTTTTCATCAATTACTCAAACACAAAAACAGCTAAAGGAAAAAAGAAAATTTTAGCAAAATTAGTAATAAAAAACACCCCAAATAGCTCCAAACAAAAAGAAGCAGCAACAAGAAAGCATTAGACTAGCAGAGGAAAAGTTTATCTGCAAAATAATAGCAGAGTTACTAAAGAAATAGCAGAAAATTCAACAAAAAATAACAGTAGTAGGAAACTGCCATTAGACCCTGTAATGTAAATCTGCTTACATTACACAAAAGACATATAATAGCAAAACAACAACAGACATGTATAAGTTACCAAATTAGAACAGATATCGCAAATTATATATCGATACACATGGAATCTGACATATAAATAAGCAGACTAACAAAGGAAACATATCAACCAATCAGAAGGCTGTAGATATAAATAGAATATAAAATTAATGGAGTATAGAGAAAGTCTCTCAACAATATTCATAAAAAGAGTGTACTGGGCAATGAATAAAATACATAATAAAATATTCTTCAACCAGTCAAGTGCACATATATAACATCAGACAGAGAAGATAAAATTGTAGCTATACTTACAGAGCAAAGCTCAGCAGAAGTTGCACTACTAAGGGAAACTAGAGAATTGATTGAAAGAGCAGAAAGATAACAACCAAAAAAGAAGCTTAACTTTACAGAAGCAGACAAAAATATAATGCTAATTGAATGTGAAAGAATTTAAGAACAAGAATATAAAGAAATAGTGCAACAAGAAATAGTTATAAAAGAAGTAGAGCAAGAAGACAAATGAAAGACAGAAAAAAAAATCAAAAGAATAATAGAAAAGGACAATACAAGCAAAAGAAGATCACAGAAAGAAGACTCTATCACAAAAGAAAAAGAAAAAATAAAAGTAAATAATAAAAATATAGACTTATCAAAAGAAAAACCACTAATGCAAGAAAAAGAAACAAGGGAAAAGCAAACAAAAGAAGTGAAATAAGAGAATATAGAAATGGATAATAAAGAATTAAGACAAGGTTCAACATTAGAAAAAAAGAAAGACAAAAAAAAAGAAAGCAGATAGTGAAAAGAGAAATAAATATAGCAGAAATTCCATTAGAAGAAAGCATATGGGTACCAAGTAGAAGAAGTTGTAACAAAGACAACAGTTTGCTTACTAATATACCAGCATACAATGTGCCTGAAGAAACAGAAGAAAATTCATCAAGTGGTCACTAAAAGACAATAAATATATTAAAAACATTAAAGAAATCTTTAAATAAGGAAATCTGTGGATTAAGATAAACTTCGACTGTGAGTATAGTAGAAATGAGGCAATACAAAAGATAAGTAAAAAAGAAAGTGATAGGTATGGAATGATATCAGAAGAGGACAAAGAAGGAAGAAGAACAGAACAAAAGAAATATAACTATGAATATTATAATAGGAAATGTAGCATAATAGAATATAAAGAAAAAAGCCATAAAGAAGAAGAAATTTGAAAAGAAGAAGAAGATACAAATACCAAGAAAAAAGAAATAAAGAATACAAAACATATAACAATCAGGGACCTGCCAGCAGATATAAATAAGAAGGAGCTTGAATACATATGCAGAAGATTTAAAAGTATGCAAATAATAGAAATTAAAAAGTTCAAATACAAGGCTCTCACAATAATACAAATAGAAGAATCAGAAAAAAGAAGTATCTTTTGGTCTATACCAGTTGACAACCATAAACTGATAAAAGTAACAGAAGAGAAAAAAGATCACAAAGCAAGACAAAAGCAAAGGCAATATACAGCAAAATTGACAAAGCTGCCAAGCAATACTTCAGAAGTTTTACTATTATGATGCTTGAGGAATAAAGGTGCAAAATTGGTATACATTTCACTGAATAGAAATGGAAACCAAAGAAGAACTGCAATAATTTCATTTGCAACAGAGAAAGAAAAAGAAACAGCACAGTTAAGCCCAATTATGTATAATAACTTTCATGTATCTTGGTTAAATAAAAGAAAGAAAGAAGTTAAAAGAAAAGAAGTTTCTCAGAAAAGAAGAAGAAGAAACTGGGATAAAATAATCCAAAATCCAAGCTGAAGTTTCACAGAAATAAGAAGAGAAGATCTAGAAAATAGAAATACAGATAAAAGAAAAGAAAAAAGTAGAAACAAAAACAGTCAAAACTCAAACAAAAGATGCATAGAAATAGGAAATGATCTTTAAATACAAGACATAATAGAATGGTTAGGTGATAGAAATAGTAATACAGAGAAAAGAGAATGGTGATCCTAGTGTAGTGATTGGGTTGTCATCCTTTAAGTGGCAGGTCTAAGGTTCAAATCCCACCTATGACAAAATTTGGAAATTATATCTGCATTACGGTAACAGTCTCCTGTTGATCAGTTGGCCTCATGTGGCTGTTACCCAGGTACATCAGGTCGGGTCCTCCCAGCTTTGGGAGCTCAAGGCATCTATGCAAAGTGTAACATTACACATATATAGAGGAAAGTTAAGCAGTGTTGCATAAGACTTCAGTACAAACCTATGATAAGACCACTAGGCATAGAAGACTAAGAAACCGAGGTGATGGAAACCCACTTGGAAATTCTCGAGTAAAGAGGTAATATGAAATTTCAACGGTACCATCAGACCGGTTGAAGCCTATGAAACACCTTCATAAGAATCGAAGATTAAAACCGAATGACAAATATGTGTAGAGAAGCATATAACCAACCAGGCCACCAGGTTCACCGGAGGAAAAGAATACAGAAGTATACCATACTGGGCCATCTGGATTGGTAGTCTGGATAAATGAGACTGACAGTTCTGAGTTGCAGCTAGTAGGAAATGATGAAGAAGATGCCAAAAAGATAGGTATTGGGGTTCTAGTGAACTTTACAAGGGTAGAAATAGTGTAACATAGTGTTTAAACAGTTAACCCCTATGACTGCAAGTGTTAGATAACTATAGCGTGTTGCATAAAACTAAGTCTAGATGTGTGGGACATAAAGGCTCTAGTAAGTTTCCTATCAAGGATAAAGTAGACCTAAGAAGACCAATAAGTATCGGAAACTTGAATGGGCGGCACCTTGAGATGTTCCCGTGATACAAGAAGGACTGCATATGCAGAGGGTTTAAATAGGCAAGACCCCTAGTTGGCTTGCAGATATGGCAACTAGTGTAGAACTTATATAGTAATGTGTAAGCAGACTACTTAAATTAGGCACCAAAAGTGCACATGTGGCTAGTTATAACCTTCAATGTAAGGTGAGCCCTTGGTGGCATGCCATGTCCTAATATACTTGAATAAAAACATTGCAACTCCCAAGATAGGGACTTTAACTAAAAAAAAAAAAAGTAATACAGAAAAAGAAGATCTACAATACAGAATCAGAACCTTCTAGAAAAAATCTTTGAGAGACTAAAGAAAATTAAGGTACAACAAAATAAGATAGAATAAAAAACAGAAAAAGATGATGCCAACCACTCCTAATAGTGCCACAGTTGAATTAATGAATATAGACCAGGAGATTGAAGAGTTTTTATATAGTAAAAGAAGAATATTTGAAGAAAGAAACATAGAGTTATCTCCTAGTCATAGTGAAAAACTAAAGAAAAAAAAAAAAAAAAAAGTAGAAAGCAGAGAAACAAAACATAAATATCTGGAAAAAAAATGAAAACAGGAGAAAAAAGAATTAAAAATAACATGTCACAACATCAATAGACTTAAAACAAGAGAATGGAAAATAGGTAACCTTCTAGAATGGGCAGAAAAAGAAGAATATGCAATAGTGGAAATAATAAAAACAAACATTATAGAAAGAGAAGAGAAATTTTTACTGTATAGTTACAATACACAGTACAAGAGATACTGGACTAGTGCAGCAATAGACAAGAAAAAAAGTTTAGACATAGGAATACTAATAGATAAAAAGTAGGAAAAGCACTTAGAAGCAGTTAAAAGAGTCAGCAAATACATGTTAGAGATAAGATTATATTTTAAACAACTAGAATTGGTAGTGCTAGGAGTATATATCCCACCAAATGACAAATTAATTGCTAAAAGAATTTAACAAAGAATCATAGAAGTAGTAACAAACAGGAAAAGATATACAGAAGTAATTATACTTGATAATTTTAATCACACAATAGACAATATACTAAACAGGCTACATCTGCAAACATCAAATTACAAAAAACTGCCAATATTTAGCTGGCTCAGAAGACAAAACTTTGCAGATTTATACAGGAATCTATATCTGACAGAAGAAGCATATACATGGTCAAGTCAAGAAACAGCAACAAAAATAGATTATATTTGGCTGTTAAAAACACTGGCATCAGGTCTACAAGAAGCTAATATCGAAGAAGCAGAAGGTTTGACAAACAGTGATCATAAGATAATAACAACAGAAATATGAGTAAAACACATAATTGCAAACAATAGTAAGGCAGAAATTAAATAAAAAGACCAAACAAAAACAATATACTTATATAAAGAAGCAAAACAAGAAGACTAGGATGAATATGCAAGAGAATTACAAAATCAGTTAGAATGAAAAAGAGTGTTAAAATGACTAGAAAATGATAACATAAAAACAGAATATAACACAGAATTGCTAGACCAAATATGGAATGCAATAGAAGAAGTCATTATCAAAGCAGCAAACAAATAAATTCCTAAGAAGAAGATATTTAACACTAAGCAAAATAGAAGACTAAATCAGAAAAAAACAAAGAAATACAAACATATTATCAAACTTCAGCAAATAATCAAGGAAGTGAAAAGTAAGAAGAATTAAAAAGTGAAAATAAAAGAAAAAGTTGAAATAAACAACAAACTTCAAAGTATAAGAAAAGAGCTAAAAGCAATGTTGCCAAAACTATATAAGCAATGGTCAGAAGCTTGGATAGATGATTTAAAAAGTTGGCAAAGAATAATCAAAGAGAAAAAAAAAGAAGAATGGAAATGAGCACAAAGAAAACAGATAAAAGAAAACATAAACAGAAGATGTGAAATGATTAAAACAAGTCAAGATCAAATGATTGCTAGCTTACTAAATAAACTATACAAAAAGATTGTTCTAGACAGATTTATAATACAAGACAAAGAAGAAGTCAACCTAATATCAGAACCAAATGCAGTTCTAAATGGTTTGATAGCTTATTTCAAAGACCAATTTAAAAAACAGAAAACCAAACTTGAAGAAATAATAAAAAAATGGAAAAGAGTATATAAACCAAAACATTGGATCAAAAAAACCTGATATAAGGAATTTGAAGAAAAAATAGAAGAAAAAGAATAAAAAGAAATACTCAAAGAGCTCAAAGCAAATACAGCTCCAGGCATATCAGGCATAAGCTATACATTAATAAAGTGTGTAAAAAAAAGATTACAAAGAATTTTTAGAACCTTTGTGAATCTAATTCTGAAGAAAGAAGACATACTAAGAAAATGAATAATAGCACAAATATATCCAATTCCAAAAGACATAGACTGGAGTTACTGCTTAAACAATATCAGGCTAATAGCATTGATTAAGACCTTTAGGAAACTCATCATAAAAGTAGTGACAAGAAGGTTAGCCAAAGTGTTCACAGAAAGAAATATACTAAAGAGCCAAATTATGCAGGTCTGTCAAGTAATTCAACAGAGCAACCAGTACATATACTGAATATGATAATAGAGGAGGCACAAGAAAAAAACAAAGAAATATGAATACTTTTGCAAGATATGAAAAAGGCATTTGATTCAGTTCCACTAGAAAGCCTAGAATAAGCTCTAAAAAGAGTCAAAATTTTACAAAAAACAAGAGAATATATAAGCAATCTTTTCTGCAAATAACAACTCAAAGTTATTACAGCTTATGGTTTAATAGACAAAATAACTGCAGAGAATGAAATAGACTAAGAAGAAGTAATCTCATCACTAATTTGGTGTCTTTTCTATGATCCATTGTTAGAAAGAATACAAAAAGATAAAACACTAGGCTATACAGTAGAACAAGAAGTAACAAAAAGAATATGCAGTAATAATGTTACAAGTTATAGACAAGTAGCAATTGCATATGCAAATGACACAACATGGATTATAAACAGCAAAGAACAAATGCTAGGAATTCTAAGCATTGCAGAAGAGTTTTTTGAAGCAAATGATATCAAAATAAATAGATCCAAATTAAAGTTTATAGTAATAAACACAAGAATAAAAAAAGATGAAAGAAAAATCACATTTGGGCATAGTAAAATAAAGGAAGAACCCAAAAGCAAAATTGTAAGGTCATTGGAAATCTGGCTAAACAGCAAAATGAAGAAAGCACTAGTTTGTAAGAAAGTAAAAGAAATAGTTAGTCAAACAGTAAAAATCTGAAATACAAAAAAATGACAATAAGCCAAATTGCATATATAAACAATACAGTAATAATTCCTAAGCTAGGATATCTCTTACAGCTAACAAAAATGCCAGAGAGAATGATTGACAAAATTTACTAACTACTAATATGCTTAGCTAAGCATAAATGCAATATGATAAGAACAGCAAATAATTGCACAATTAAGCACAAAGACCTAAGAAATTGCAAAACACTAAGTCAAAAAATAATAACAACAAATAAGTAGCCTCTTTTCAAGACTCAACAAACAAGACAATGTGAGTGAACTAACAAGACTTAGAATAGCTTAAGGATATTAGAAAGCAGGCCTAACAGAAGACATTTGAAATAATAAAAAGAAAATAGAAACCAAGAAGTTTTGGAAAAATAATTTAGCCTGTTGAACAATAGCTAAAGCAAAAGAAATAGGAATAAGTATTAAAGCAGAAAAACTCTTATGGAAAGTTTATAGTTATGGTAAACAGATAAAAGACATATTAGAAACAAGAATATGGATAGCAAGCAGCAGTACAATAAATGAATATGGGTTATTATATCTGAACTAACTTATAGATGTAAAAGGTAACAATCTGATCATATAAAGGCAGCTCAAGAGTCTTCAAGGCTTGTCATGCAAAGGAAAGAAAGCTAAATAGTTTAGTAAGATAGAAGGAAAGGTGCTAAGAATGCAAGCAATTAGAGAAATACAAGATAATTACAAAGTAAGAGAATACAATACACAAGTATTAAAAAAGTCAGAAACGCAACTCTCCCCTGCAGATCTCAAAACATAAAAATCGGCAGAGGCAAAAAAACAAAAAATAGAAAAATAGTAAATAAAATAGAAGAAAACTTAAATAAAAAAGCCCACTCTAGGCCGAAAAACTACTTATACAAGATACAAAGCAAAAATATAACCACTTTAACTATACAAGACAAAAGTAAAAAAAGAAAATTCAATACATTTAACTGCGAAAGCAAACTAAGACCATCAAGGTCAGTAGTACTGCAAAGTTACAAAACAAAAACTCCAGGCATGATAAGTAACAACCACAAATATTCTACTAGACAGCAACAACATCGTACCAACTTAGATGCCATGTACAAAGATGCATACAATAAAAAAAAACATACTGTTCCTTCTCAAATTCCAGCAGCAACAAAAGTAGGCGATATGGCATACTCTCTACAAAACAACAATGACATCATCTTAAGCAAACCAGCACAACAATAATACAACCCAAACCAGCAACAGCAACATCTCAACAAATATCATGAGAAAAAAAATAACACAGTAATCATTTTGTATAACACACAAGCCCACATAGCCATAAAAGGAAATCAAACAACTATGCTACAGAATCAAACTCCAGATATAGAAATAAGCAACCAATACAACATAAAACCTACCCAATAGAAATGCAAAATCCTTATAAAGCAATAGCAAATAGCAACCAAGCCACAAAATTAGAACAAAGCAACCAAATAGATACAGAAATAAAACAAACAAACAACCCCATGATGCTAAATACAAACAACAAACTCACATATAGTCAAATTGTCCAAAAAGATGCAAGTGTAAGTGACATAACAGAAATGGAAACTGACTATACAGAAACATGAACTCAACAAGTAAACGACAATCTGGAGGCCAAAATTAATACACCTTTTAATGACAAAGAATGGTCATACGATAGTATAATCAAAGCATATAAATACAAAAAAAAGATGCAAGCATTTATTAAACACAAACTACAAACAAAGCCAACTGAAAGACCAATCCCTCCTGCATCTGAAGCAAAATTTAGACATACAGATCCAACCTTCTTTACAACCTTTACTTATGCCAAAAAATTCATGCCCCCACACCAAACAGAATACAACCAAATATTTACAAAGGCACTAAAAAATTACAAAACTACTAATGCAATTACTATTACCAATAGAGACACCCAAAATCTAATTCATATGAAACTAAGACAGAAGTTAATTATAGACTATACAACAAATCTCAACTTCAAGACCTGACCTTCCAAACATATAGCAAAGGTTCTAAAATACTATAAGGGTTTTACAAAAGACGAAAATGCAATAGATACAGAAGCAATTCAAGAAGCACTAAATAATGCTCTAACATCATATTTGGCAAAACTACCTAAATCACCAAAACTTATTTCAGAAGAAATATAAAATATCCTTTCTTTTACTCTACCAATTAAACATAAATCCCAGACAAAGCAATTGTCACAGCTTTACATAAAATATATTCTTTCTAACAACTTCTAGAAACCTACTTTGCCAAACTTTCACCTTTACCAACAAACCCAGAAGAGTTAGATAAAGCAATAAAAAATCTATTTCCAATTACACAAATAAGAGAACTTACAAGACTAGCATACTATAAGAAACAACTTCAAGACCACTATGATTGTAAAAAAATACCTAGTCACTACTTTAGATTACCACCACTCATCCTTATGAAACCCTTGTTACTATGAGCATATCAAGATATAGAAGACCTACAACTAAGACAACACTTCTCAATTGATAGAGCAGACCCTCTAGTAGACATAGAAGATATAACAGCATGGCTAAGAGAGCATTACACCTTTCAAGTCATACCAAATGATTACTTTAAAGCAAAACCAAACCTTCCAAAAGACCTCTCTAAAATCAAAACTACAAATACTTACTTTATTCTAATTACTGACAACACAATAGCAAAAAACTTCATAAATGAAATCAAAAGTACATACAAGCTTACTATACCTTTTTCAGAAACAATTATGACAACAAATCCAATCGACAAACCCAGACTACCTGTAAACTCTTCTGAAATTACAGACTACAATCTAACTCTACCAATCGATACACCTAAAAGACTTACAGAAACAGCAAGAATATTAAGACAAACATACTACTTTCAAAAAATACCAGACAGCTGAATCCAAATAACTAATGGTGCACACCTTCAAGACAGTAGACCAAATATACTATCAGACCAAAAACCTGAAATTCCAGACTCAATAAAAAAAATACAAGAAGAACTAAATACAAAAGATACAAAAATGTTAAATATAGAATTACCTATTACTCAGCAAAACAAAGCAACTGAAACTTTAAAAACATTAAGAGAACACTATACAATAAAGAAAATTCCTAAATTCCTTCTTGCACTTCCACCTCTTTCAGAACCCAACTGGGGAATATTTTGCCCATATGTAAAATAAATGACAACAATTAAAGAAGATAATAACTTAACCTCAATAACCCAAAAACAAAACGCACCATCTTTTCAAACAAACAATAATAACTTTACTAATATACTACAAACTTCTTCTAATGAAAGCTTTATAGATATCAAGGATTACCTCAATATTGTAACTCACAATATACAAGGACTTAATAAACCACTAAAACTACAGATTTGGTTAGAATATTATGCCAAAAACAACTATCACATTATCTTAATTACAGAAACCAAATTCAAAAACTCTTCGACTGCAATACTTTCCAATCCACTATATAAAATCTACACATCCAACTTTGAACCAAAAGATAATACTCAACATGAAGCTAGCATGAGAACCACAATTATGCTTCATCATAAACTTCAACCTTACATATTTAACATACAAACAGTAGCAGGCATAGCAATAAGTATTGATATTCATTTACCATCAAACAATAAGCTCCATCTTATCTCAGTATACCTTTCATCAAACCATCCAGAACAACTTAAAACTACACAAAATACAGTCAACAATTAGCTATCTCAAGCAAGAAGTCATAATTAGCATACTATTACAATAGAAGACTTCAACAATAACCATAATCGTCTTAAATGAACATCAAACCTTTTCATCACACTTCAATCACTATTATCTACCAGCCTAATAGAATTTTATGCAATAACTGAACCTACATGGCAAAGAGGGTTAAACCAAAGCCAAATAGATGATATATGGGTCAACTTAGAAATTCTACTAGACTGCAGTCCACCTAAAATTATTAATCCAGTAGATATTACAAACAGTGACCATAAGATAATTGTCACTATATAGAAAATAAACTTTTAACTAAAAATACCAAAATCAAAGAAGAAAAAAAGAAAAATATACTTATATTACCAAATGTCAACAGACAAATAGGAAGACTTTACCAATGCACTTGAATTAGAATTCAAACCAATACCTCCAACACAAAACATTTCAACAACACAACAACTAAACAAAATTTGGAACAAATGGTTAAATTCAATCAAAAAAGTTGCAAACCAAATTATACCAAAAACTTATACAGCTTCTAAAACACATTATGCTTATTCTCTTAAAGCAACCAAACTACACTTGGCACTCAAACTTACAAACAAATGTCTAAAAAAAATTAGACACTTAAGACCTCCAACTTTGATAAATTCTATTATACAAGATACTAATACTTTATTATAGCGAATATCATTCTACACAGATCTAATGATTAATTTCTGTCAAAATCAAGATATTACATCCAACTACCAGTCCTTCTTATAATCCCTGAAACACCTTCAAAAGACCTTATAGAAAGCACAAAGCTTTGAAATTCAAAATGCTCAAAAAGAAAAAATAAACTTTTATATTCAAAGAAGGTACAATGATATAGAGACAAATACATCTCGAATGATAAACAGTATACTCAAACATAACTAAGATCAGGTCTTATTTGATAAGATCATAACATCAGACAAAATAATTAATAATCCAGAAGAAATAAAACAAGCAACAAGAAAACACTTTAACAACTAGACCAAACACAACCCAACAAATATTCAATTTGAACAAGAATGGGTATCAGCCTTACAATCTTTGTTACACATTAACCCCAACATATATAATAGCTTGTTACAACTAATAATTCTACAAGAACTAACAGAAACTATAACCTTCTTACCAATTCACAAAGCTACTGGACCTTCTGGAATCTTGAATGAAATGTTACAACATTTACCCAAAGTTGCAAAACAAATACTATTAGACATCTTTAATGCATGTCTTGAATTAGAAAAAACACCAAGTGTTTGGGGACATGCAAACATATAGGCAATTTCAAAAAAACAACATTACAACAATGATCTTACCTATACTCATCCAATAACATTAATTGAACACAGCAAAAAAATCTTCACCAAGATAATTACTCTTCAACTCAATAAGATCTTTACTTAACATTCAATATTAAATGAACACAACAATGTTGCACTTTCATTTACCTCAACTCTCCAACCTATACAAACGATTTCTCATATAATAGAACATGCTAATATAACAGGAAGTCAATATTGGATTCTGGCACAAGATATGTCTAAAGCTTATGACACAGTTCATATACCTCTTTTAATTAAAACGCTTCAGAGAATACATATACCAAACTCTATAATCAACCTACTAAACTATCTTCTCAATAGCAGGCAAAATTTAGTTATTACAAGTATTGGACTAACAAAACCCTACACAGTGCAAGATGGAATAGACCAAGAAGAAACCTTCTCTCCATTACTATAGAGAATCTACTATGATCCACTAATCCATCATATAGATACAACTTATAAAAGATACTGTCTTAACACACATACTCATTATACTACTCTATCAATACATACTTTAGTAGTTGCATATATGGATGATACAATATGAATAGCTAAAAACAAGCAAGAACTGCAAGACATAATAAAGACAGTCAATTCATTTCTATTATATGCCAATATCAAAGTCAACTCTAATAAATCAACTCTTATTACCAACAACTCCGATCCTGAAGCAGAAATAATATTTTAAGAAAAAGTAATACATAATATTAAACCGAAAGCAATTTTCAGACACTTAGGCACATGGTTAACCAGAGATCCAACCCTTTAACCTACAAAGAAATTCTTAATTCAAGACATTACTTCTAATCTTAACAAAATCAAATTTGCAAAAATAACAGAAAAGCAAGCTATATACATTATTAATAATGTTATTCTAACTCATGCTGCATACCAAATGCAAAGCACATACTTATCAAAACATAATTGTATTACAATTACAAATCTCTATACAAATATAGTAAAACAAAAAGCTAAACTAGCCAGATCTATACCAAACTCAACAATTTATCATCCAAATATATATACACTAAATACATTATATAATGTTCAACAACAACAACAAATTCATATGCTAGACAGAAGTATCAACTCATCTGATTTCAATAAACAAAGTCTAAAGATAAGACTACAACAAATTCAAAATGACACCAATTCAAATGAATCTATTTTAAAGAACAACTAATACTAACAGTAAATAAAGCAAGAACAAATACAGCCCAAATGATACTTACACTCATACACTTAAAATTTAACTGGAATGAACAGCAAATCCATGGCCAATTCTTAAACAAACAAAAGACATATCTATCAACCAAATTCTCCAAAACATAAAACAATTCCAATCAATTAAACAAAAATTAAATTCACATAACATCACTTGCATCAAACAATTCCTTGATTATACAAATCACAAGACACTAAACTGGAAAGCCTTTCATCATAATATACAAAAGATACCTAAAGGAAAAATACCAAAATGGTTCAAAACAATCACTAACAATATAACCTTCTTATCAAACCCAGCTACAATTCTTCGATGCCCCAATCCATATATTTTTATTAATATGAACAACCTTTACTCTCAATAGATAATTACAAAATCTCAAATTTTTGGCAAAATAATAAGCATTAATAACAATTTAGCTAGAATTAGACACTACAATAACCATCCACTAAATGAACAACAACTTATTCCATGCTTTGGATGTGAACTTAAAAATCCAAGACTTAAAACAACTTATTGCTACTTCACAACCTCAATACAGCTAATTTTTAAAATACAAGTTGACTGTCATAAACGAATTCATGCAAATCTGAAATGTTTATATTTTGAACAAAAAATCAGCCAAATTAAACAAGAGCAAAAACTACAACTATTAACTGAAAAATATCATACCAACTATAAATTTATTCAAGCCTTTGCAAGAGAGCAAAAAGAACTATAGGAAATCTTCACAACAAATACCTTTTCTAAAAAATTGGAAATCACACTAACATCAAACTATAAAAAAATAAGCAAACACAATATACCATTTACTCAACTTGAAATACTACATGATAAAAAAATTTGGTATTGTACAAATCAGTCATTCTCTTCAGTGACCTATATATTATTAACAATGCTAGCTATAATATTTACAGTAATAACTGCAGAAACAAGCATTAAAATTTCAACAGACAGTAATTCAATTAAAAACAAAATTACAACAATTTTTTCGATCCAATTTAAGCCAAGACAAAAACTCAGAAAAATTCAACAATATAATTAATCTTCTAACTACTATAGTAAATACAAAAAACTTACAAATCCAAATTGACACAACAGAAGAAAAAATTAACATAAAAGAGGCATCATACCAATTTCATACAGATCTCATCTCAAGCAAAGTACTCAATAATACATTTGCTTCATATATACTAAACACACCAACTACATACTCAATTCATCAAATACCTAAAATTCTACAACATGCTGAAACAATGACAATATGGAACAACCAAAATCATATTAAAAATATTACAAAATGCCTTTCAAACATTAACTGGAAACTTACATTTACATATCTGAACTTCCAAAACAAACCTCTAAGTCAAAACACTGATCCTAAAAAATCAACACTAAAAACATTTAAAGTTAAAATCTTAACTTCTGAACTTCCAACTTATTTAACTCTATACAACAGGAACCCAAAATCTTATCCTAATCCATGTTATACAAAGTGTCCTAATATACTAGAAGATATACTTCACATGTTAACCTGCCCTCACAATCAAGTAGAACTAAAAGAAATAATAAAAGAAGCAATTGTCAAAAACTGTGAAGACAACAAGATCGAATTATCTATAGCATCGAACTTAGCACAAGAAATGCAAGACATTCATATTAAACAAAAAATTCCAATAGGAATTATATTTGACAACTTATCCAACTTGGAATCATTAAAGAAGAAACCAAACTTGCTTCCAAATATATATCATTAAATTGCAAAGAAAATATATAAATACATATAAAAACCAAGCAGACAACATCCTCAATGTTACTCTTTACTCTTACTAACCCCTTCTAAAAGCATAGATGCCACACCTACAACTCCTATAGATAGACAATATACGATATGACTTCATAGATTTATACAATTTAATTAAACATTCCCTCTCACCGAACCCATAGACTAGAGGTCTCTTAACCATTTTAGCTAAGAATAGGTTGGGGGTAAATTAGCCCTAACTCCTACTCCCTTAGTTTAATATATTAATTTGTACTAATATACTTAATTATATATTATCAAAATAAAGGACTAAAGGAAAGACCTTTCTTAAAAAAAATATATATATATATATATATTTTTTGGTTATTTTTTAAAGTATTTAAAGATATTTTATTATATTAGTTAAAAATATATTTAAATCTAAAAATTATATCAAATCAGTTAAAAAATTATATACAAATAGTTTAAAATTTTTTTTTAATATTAAAATAAGTACTTGCAACTTAAGTTTTATTAATAATATATTTTGGTTAGCAGCTGTTGTATACAACAACCACAAAAACAATTATAAAAAAATTGTACAACTAGTTACTTGTATAACTTTAGTTATTATCTAATTTAAGTAGTCTGCTTAAAGGTTTTATACTAGTTGTTATCATGGATTAAAATTAAAAATATAATCCAAATATCATTAAAAAATTATTTAAATAATAGCAAGCTAATACTTTGTTGATTGGTATAAGATTAGAAGAAAGTAAAAATAAGCTGATATAATAAAAATATTAGAAATATTTGTTACATCTTAGATAAAAAATAGCAAAAAATACTAAAATATTATCTAAAAAATAATGATATCATAAAAAAATATAAGGCAATATTTTAATAATATTATAAATATATCTTAAAAATTTAATAAATCATAAGAAAATATATTATTGGCTTGTTAATAAATTTTTTATTATTATTTTAAATAATATTTTAATAATATATAGCTTATTATAATAATTATAGAACAAATTTAAAATAATAACTAAAATATCTAAACAAATTATCTTAAAAATAATTAACTAAATTTAATAATATAATAATAAGCTAATAATTTAAAAATAGTTATAAAATTTGTTATATCTTAGATAATATACTAAAATATCATTTAGTAAATAAAAATATTATCCCTTAATCTGTAAGCTTTTCCAGGCAAATTTGCCTGGAAAATTGTTAAAAATATGCTTATAATTTATATTTTTTAAATTTTAAAATATTTAAATAAAATTTTATTTAATAATATTTGAAAATAAGGATTATATTATAGCAG
>CAJVQA010004446.1:0-17568 GCA_910591915.1 Cetraspora pellucida
ATAATTCTTTTTCTAGTCTACCATTACCTCCTATCTCAATACTACAAATTATTACTAAAATTGATCTTTGGACTATCAAATAGATTAAATATTATACTTCTCTCTTATATATTATACTTCTCTCTTATATATTATTACTAACATCTAAATTTAGATGAGCCTTGGCCACTCTTATAGGTTTAGATCACAGATTATATATCTGAGTTTTTATTCTTCATATGTAATTTAAAAGCAAGTTTTTCTTTGTAAAAACTTTAATTAAATTTTAATAAAGTTAAAGACATAACCTTATCATTAATATTTAAAAAAAATAATAATTACAATAAATTATTATTTATTCTGAACTAGAAGATTTGTTAAATACTCATGTTTTTGTATGCTTGCTAATCTTTCTCTTCTAATATTTATAATAAATGTATCTATATTTTCATTATTATTAATAGTTTCTTTATTTTTATTATTATTAATCGTTTTATTACTTTTATTATTATCATTATTGTTATTAATAATAATTGCATCTTTATAATTAAAATCATTTCTATCAATACAAATATTATGCAAAATACAACAAGTATGAATTATTTGAATAATTTATTCTAAATTTGTACAGTAAACTTTATTTAGTAAAATTTTTCATATTTTTTTAAAAGTCCAAATGTTCTTTCAATACTCATTTTCATTGAAAAAAGAATTTTGTTAAATTGTTGTTTCCAATTTGTTAATATTTTATGATCTGAAAATAGTTTTATTGAATAAGTTTTAAGAAGATATACTAAATCAACAATAATATAACATTCTCCTGAATCTCATTGTTTAGGATTATGAAAAATCTTATAATAAAGAGAAGATTAATAAAATATATATGCATCATATATATTTCTTTAAAATTAAATTAAAATTTTAAAATTTTAAAATATATAAATTAAAAAAAAGTATATTATATAATATTTTATTAACTTGCCTTACCAATATATATATATATAAAACATTTTTAACTATCTACAACTTCAAGAAGATTAATTAAATGAAATCATTTACAATTTATATAACATAAACTATTTTTATTAAGTAAATAAATAGGCATATATAAACCATTTATTGTACCAATAACATTAAATAAATTATTTTCTAATCTAGTTATTCTGTATTCAAACTCTTAAATAACTGTTGTTAATTGTGTTCTCTGTAGCCACTTTATTCTCTTTTGCTTTATATCTAATAATGCATCTAAGAATCAATTTGTAAAATAACTAACCAATCCTTAACTTACTCCAAGTATTTTTTCTAAAACTCATATATTTGCTCTATTAACAAATTACTATAATACAATAGCAATTTGTTTTCATACTAGTGTTGTATTAAAAGCTTCAGACCTAAAGGCTAGTATATCTATAATTAAGAGACAATAGCATTAAATATTGAAAGAATAATACAAAAAATTTTTTAAAAAAAGTTATAACTCTTATTATTATTTAAGTATAGAAAAATATTTGTCCAAAATCCACCAGTTTTAGGTCTTTATTAATATTCAGTTATTGTACCAAATATAAAAAAATTATTGGCAAAATAGTTGAACTTGCTGCTATATAATTAAAGACTAAAAAATGCTAAGTGTTTAAAATTGTTCTTTAGTCTCTTGATGTTTTTTATTTTTCATAAAAATTTTTAGCATAAGGAGCAAAATAATAATTTGTTAGAACTATGAGTTTTGATTTATGACTATTATTTGAGCAATCTCTATAAATACTTAATTAATAGTAAATTTTGCCAAACCAGAAATAAAAAAGATGGTTTGTAGCAAAAAGTTTGTAAATTGAAATAATAAACTTACTTAATATTTTTTACTAATAAAAATATATTACTAACTTAATAAACATTATTAAATTATTATTAGTATTTAAATATTTATTATGATGACCAACATATTTAACCTGCTAAAATATTTTTTTAAAAATAAAATTTATTTATTAACACTTTTTTATCTATTGTTTAAGGCGTTTGAAAACATCCTTTATTTAGTTATTTTAATTTACTAATTTTAAAAAGACTATTATTTTCTATTTTACAAGACCTAATAACTTGTAAAATTTTGTTATTTGAAGTACTTTGTATGTAATTTTGACAATAAAAATACTTAAAATTTAATTAAAGAAATCTTGTCAGGTTTAAATAATTTTTAAAAGTACATAAATTTTAAAAAAATAAAAGTATATTAAAAATAAAAGCTTAGTTCACTTATATGGCTTACTAATCTATTCAGAAGGTTCTAGAATATAATAAATAATAAATAAAAATAAAAATAGAAAATAAATATAAATTATTACAAATCAAAGTTAATCATTAATACACATGTTAATCACATTATTGATAAGCAAAATTGCACTATAGAACAAAGTAAATCAGTTATTGTAATGCTTATCTATCTATGTTATATTTGCTAAATTAATCCTAATTATAATTAATAAACTAAATATAACTAAATTAATTATAGTAATTAGCATGTAATTAAGAAAAGACTTGAAAAAATAATAAAAAAGAAAATTACAAAGAAATTATAGTATTGTTATATAACTAGACAAACCAAATTTATTTTTTTATTTAAAGACCAAGAAAACTTTAAAAAACATCTTAAGCTTTAATAAATAAATTGCTTATTTATAAGACTACTAAATGACTATATTATTTTATGCAGACAACTAACCCAAAATTCTTCAGATTTAAAAATATTAAACTTTAATTTTTTTTTACAAACTGTAAAAGAAATTAACTTATTTATAAAAAAAATTTCACCTATATATAGTATTTTAACATTATTACTAAAAACATATTGTGACTTTAACTATATAGAATATTCAAACCTATTAAAAAATACCAAACTAGCTATAGCAGTAAACTTAATTCTATTAATCTTAACTTCTAAAAAGTTAAGTATTGTAATTAAAGTACTATATAACTATTATTGCTTTTAGACTATACCTCAATCTTGAATAAATATTCAAAAAAACAACCAGAACTAGTACTACTTTAAATAAACTATTATTAATAATTAAAAACTTTAATTGGCTTTAGTAAAAAAAAATCTATATTACAAATATTTTTATTAAAAAATACTATAATATTTATTTAATTTTAGAAACTCTTTGACAACATTTTTTCTATTATATAGTATTTAAATATATATTTGACCTTATAGACTTATCTAAACTATTTTTCAACATTGTTAAAAATAATAAAATAGATAATATAATATTATATTTGCAACAGATAAAAATTTTATGACAAAAAACTCATAAATACACATCTTTATTAAATATTTTACAATTAATAAAAGATAAAAACAACTAAACCTATATGAATTCAATATAAATAGAAAAATTAATATTGCTACTCACAATATCAAAGATATTAATAATATACTAAAAATGCAAACTTAAATTAAGTATTGCATTAAATCAAATTTATATATAATCTTTTTATTAAAACTAAGTTAAAAGATTTAATGATAAAATTACTAACCAACTCTTTATATAAAATCTATATTTTAAACTTTGTATCATATAAACTAAACTAACATAAAGCTAATTTAGAAACTGTTTTAATAGTCTATAATCACTTATAATTATATATTTACAAAATTAGTATTTTTTATAAAACAACTACATGTTTTGACTTTTTTTTTAAAAAACAAGAAATTTTATATTATTTTAATTTATCTTTTTTTAAATTATTCATCTTTTTTAAAATACATCTAATTTTAACTACTTATCTAAATTACAAAGACTAAAGCTATAAACTATTATCTAATTATACTAAATAACTTTAATGCTAACCAACTTAGAAACAAATGTTTTTTAATATTTACAAGCTTAAATAGTGATAGCTTAACAAGCCTGCTAGTCTTTTATAATATCCAAACACCTACATAGTATAATTCAACTACTACTAACTAAATAAATAGTTTTTAAATCTTTTCAAATATACTGCTAATATTTAAATTTTTATTTCTAATTAATGCTTCTTATATTTTAGATAGTAATTATTACATTTTATATACAATTTAATACAAACTTTCTACTATAAAAAACTCTAAAAACAAAAAAAACAAAAGTTATTTAAGAAAATAATATTAGATGACTAAAAAAACTTTAAAAATTTTCTTAATATTTGCTTTAATTTACAAAACACATTAATATTAAATATGAATAAAAATAATATAAACAAAATCTAAAACTTCTAAACAGCAAAATCAAGAAAACATTAAATAAACATATTCTATATAACTTTATTGCTTCTAAACCTTTCTTTGCACTTTCACTAAAAACAACCAAATTGCATTCTGCTCTAAAAAATATCAACAAATATCTATATTATTTTTCAAATAACTCTTCAAATAATCTAACTAAAGCAAACTATTACTTATCAAAAGCAGCTACTTTTGCAAAAATTAATATTTTACTAATTATACAAATATAATTAAATTTGTTCTTATTCAATCTAATAATACAAATAAAACAATATAAATATACAATTTAGCAAATATAAAATTTCAAAAAAACAAAACCAATATAAAAAAATTAAATTTTATACAAACTAAAGATACTTAGATTTTAAAAACAATACTAGTTAATATTAGACATTATTCTTAAGAGAAAAGTAAAACCAGTTAATTTTAAAAAAATTATATTGTCTAATAAATTAATAACTAATAAGAGTAAAATTAAAGAAGTCATATGCTTCATTTTAGAAACTAGATTAATGAAAATCTTTTTAATAATATATTTAAAAAAAATAGAAATTAATATACAATTCACTTAGTAACATCAAGAGCAATATTTATAATAATTTTTTGTTTTTAATAACTATATCTGAACTTGAACAAACTATAAAAAAAGCTTTTAAAAACAGCAATTAAACTCTTAGAATTCATAAACAAGATTCTTTAACTCTTACTATTATTAGCCTTTTACTACTTCTAAAAATATTTAACAAATGCTTAATACAAAAATGCATTTCTAATTAAAGATTACAAGCCAACATAAAACTAATTTCAAAAAAAACAATACTATAATTATAAACTTAATTTTATATATCTAATAATACTAATTAACTATATAAAAAAACTTTTTACAAAGATTTTAATAATTAAACTAACAAATATTCTAGTTTATAACTAAGTATTTTTTATACAATTTTGCAATTTTTTCTTACTAATCTATATTACAATCAATTTTACAACTTATTCAAATTTTGAAAGATATAACAACAAATAGAAAAAAAAACTGAATTTTTTTACAAAATATGTCAAAAGCCTTTAACTCAATTCAATATTTATTTTATACAAAGCTCTTAAAAAAATTATTTATTTAACAAAGCTATAAACTTAATATTATATTTGCTCTTATACTAAACTAACAGAGTAATTATTAACCTAGACCTAACTGTATTTTATTTAGTTAAAGATAGCATTAATCTAAAATAAACCTTTTTTTCCTTTAAAAGATATATTACAACCTACTAATTTTAAGAATATATAAAGAGCATTTAGGTTTTTTTAGTAAAATCTTTGGCTTATACTCAAAAAAATATATACTTTAGTAATGCTCTATATATATAATTCACTTTGAATTGCATTTAACAAAACCTTTTTTACAAATATTTTGTATACTGCCTTTTTTTTTTACAAATTTGCTAATATAAAAGTTAATACTTTAAAATTTATACTAGTTATAAACTCTACAAATCTAATCAATTTTATACTTTTTGATAAAGAGCAACTAGTAGCAATCAACAATATAAAGTTATTTAAATACTTAAAAGCATAATTTTCAACTAACAAAAAACTGTTATTAGTATAAAAAAAATAATTAAGAAAGCTACAATTTGCTAATATAGCAGAAAAACAAGCAATTTATATTATAAACAATATTATTACTTTTTTACTTCTTTACTGACTTTACTTCTTATTTCTTATCTTTACTAAATAAACTTTCTCAATAGAATATGTATTCAATTGGTGAAACACAAAGCAAAACTAATATAAGAAATTTATAATTTTTTTCTATATAACTTTAATATTTATATATTAACAAATATAGCTTAAACATAACTTTTAGCATTAGTTTTAATATTTAAAAAAACTTAAACCATTCTAATTTTGATTCTTTTTTTATAAAAATATATTTACAACAACTACAAAATGCTAAATTTACCAATACTTCTAATTTATCACAACCTTCAATCTTTGCAGTAACTAAACAAACAAACAAACTTGACAAATAGTACTAATATTTTATTTACTAGGTATGCAAACTTTAAGAGATAGTAATAACTGAATTTATCCAAAAAATTACTAATACTTTATAAACCAAATACTTATACAACATTCTAGAGCCTTTTTTATTTTAAAAAAAAGTTAAACAAACATAATATTTATTACATTAAGTAATTTTTAAATACTATTAATACTGAACTTTCTATATAGAATAGTTTTTATTATTATATTAAAAAAACACTCTGAGGTTAGTAATATTACTAATTTTATAAAATACAAGACTTAATTATTATATTTACAAACACATTTTTAATATTTTTGTATTGCAATTCATATATACTGACAAACTGAACTTCTAGTAAAAAAGACTAATTAATTACAAATTATTTAACTTTTAAAAGAATTTATAATTCTTTCAACAAAAACTTTAAAACTTAATAATATATTATTATCTAATAATACTCTAGCTGTTTACAAAAAATGCAATTTAAACAACATATTATATTATACTAAATACTGCAATTTTAATGCAACAAAATCCTTTTACAATCTTTAAATAAATTGCAAAAAAAGAATTTATATTGACTTAAAAAATAGAATGTGGGTTCTATAGCTTAGTAGTTAAGCTCCCATATCCTTACAGCTAGGTTGATAGTTCAAATCTAACTAAAGGCAAAATCTAAAAGATTTTAGCTTCTGTAATTTAAAAAAGAAGCCAGTAATTAAACATGAAGTCTTGTGAACAAAGGCCAAGTGCAGTAAATAATTGGAATAAAACTTTTTAGAAGAAGACCAATCTTGCAGAGTGTAGACACCACATATATAACAGAAGTACAGAAAGTTCTGTTATATAAAGAATTGCATATTAAGTCTACTAGAAGATGTATGTTAGTACCAACATCTTCATACTTACTAGCAACTTGAATAGGATATCTGGGGTCATAACCTTGTAATTCTGGTTGTACCAAAAACTCTTTGAGAGTGTGTCTAAGAAATATACAAATAAATATGAAAAGTATATACTAAAAAGGAAGCTAGTAAGAAAAACTTGATTAGGAGAATAATATTTAAGATAATACAAACTGGAGTAGTAAGAGAAATAGTGCATACAAGGAAGTTCTATAATAAAGTATTAGTTATTTCAAATTTAAAAGCACTTCTGGTGTTGTGGAACATTTAAAAATAGAAGATAAATACTATATAGAGAAGGTAGCCTGTTCTGTATATCTAAAAGTACCAAGTTGAAATACTGGTTATACCTATATAAAAGTCTATGATGAAACAAAGAAAAATATATCAATATAAATATTGTACCAATCAGAAATAAGATATCTTAAATTGGAAGTGGTAGCAATACTATAATGGTAAATAGCTGAAAGAGGTTACTTAAATATAGTTCACTTATACCATAAAAGAAAGTACTTAAGGAGCAAGTTAGATATACAATTTATTAAAAATAATACTAAAACCAGATAATGATGCAACTTTGCAGCAGTAGCAAGTATTTGGCTTAATATATGTGTTACTAGTATTTGAATTAGAAAAGTTAGCAGTGGCAACAGAATCCTGAATTGAAATATATACTAAAAGAAGAACCCTTCAGATATACCAAAGATAGTAGTTCAAAAGAAGTAAATAACCTGGCAGACCAATTTGGAAGTTGTTAAAATAGGTTGTAAGTTATAAGGAGAATATGCAGATTACTTGACATAATTAGATAGAAAGCAAAATCTAGGTTAAGCATAAGTAGGATACAATACAAAACTCTAATAGATTTAGGTCACAGATAAATATGTTTGAGTTCTATATTCTAAAATAAATATATATAAGTTGTATAATATATAGCAATATATGTTAATAAAAAACTAGAATCACAGTCTTACCTTAATACTAAAAAAAAATTTTAACTTAAAAGACTAAAAAGACTTCAATTCTGATTTATTAATAATATTATAAAATTACAACCAATTAATATACTCAACTCTAGTGAATTTTTATACTTCTTTATAAATTTATTAATATTATTCTAACACAATTTAGAAAAGAATAACTTTAATACAAAAAATATTATTTTATATAATAAGTGAATAACAAAATATAGAAAATAATTTTAAATATTATTAGCAAAATACTATTTTTAATACTTTTATTTAACTTTTGAATATTTTACTAACTTTGGCTTTCTTATCTAAACATATTAACAATAATGTTAAACTTTATACTTGCTTTCTTAAGACTTATACACTAATAAAAATATATACTAACAATTTTTCTTTTATTAATTTGATTAATTTTATATACTCTATATAACTACATAACTGTTTGATATTAAACAAATAACAGTACATATATTTTTTTTAATACTAAAAGTTTTAGCATATTTATATATTTATAATGTTTTTGAACTAAGTTCTTCAAATTTAAAAAACTTTAAGTATTATTTTTTTTACTAAGCTTAGCATTTCAAAAATAACTATTTTGTCTAAAGATTTTGGAAACTCTTATATCTATTGATAAAAACTACATTAAAACAAGTATATTAAGACAAAAATTATTAACTCTTTCTGATAATCATTTGTACCAAATTTTCTCTAAACATAATTACTCTTTTCTTAATTTTTTATTAACTAAACCTACTTTGGCTGCCTAAGTAAAATTGTTCCTAACAGAATTTTACATGTAGGCGGCCCAGTTTTATATTCTCAAAGGCTTTTATTACTAGGATATAACTAAACTTTGTAATTTTTTTCTTTCTGCATAAACTCAAATGTTTATTAAGTAAATCATAGTTATTACATAGAACAAACATGTTCAGCTCACTTGTGTCATCAGTTTGATATATTATACACTATAAACAGTCTAATATTGACAATTATACAGTTAAAATATTTTAAAATTCTCTTGGAAATTATATTTTACTTTTGCAAAAATTTTTTCTATTTTTTTGGAGGGATTCTGGTTCTCTAGGATACCTCAGACCTGCAAATCTAAATTATTAATCAATATTATTAATCTATTTATATAAATCTAATTTTGTTTTATCTATTTTTAATTTTTACCAATTTAGTTTTAACTAAATTACACAACTCTTGTTATATGGTAATCATGTCGATCATTTAGATGTCACACTGGGTGTTATTTTAAACATCACACCTCTTATTTGGCATATTTTTTATTTGTCACACCTCCTTAGTCATCACACTCCTTATTTGTTACATTCCAATTTTGAAAATTGCTTTAAAAAATACTACTTTAACTGACTCTCAGGAACCAGATTCTTATGATATTGATTACTTTATTCTAAATATAAAGCCAGGTACAGAGTTGGATTTCAAGAAAATAAACCTCAAGCATTACATATACTACTAGTCTCTGCTAAACCTGATATCTGTTATAAAAAAAAACAATATCATTACTTTAAAGTTCCTCTTCAACCTGCTATTGTAATCTGCTTTTGTGGCAAGCTTCATCTCTAAACATTATAAAATTACTTATCCAACAACAATCAGTCAACCTTCAAACCCAATTCAAACTCAAATTAGAACTACTATCTTAGCACAAAGTTTTAAATGATCGGATAAACTACCTGCCTCTTCAATTTTCAAATTAACAGACCAAACTCAATCTTCAATCTCCTTCTCTGCATGTGTCTTTTTTCAAATTTTCAAACAAATCTAGTTCTTACAGTCATAATTGCTCATGCTCAACATTACCATACTTGTTTTCTTTGCAAAGTCAAAAATATTCAATATGTCTTTACAGATAACCAACATAATCATGCACCAAATTACACAGTAGCATGCATCTTTAAAAGCTCTTTAATTCATCGATCTTGCATACCAAAAATCCAAAATATTAACTAAAATCTTTCTATTTAATTCCATTGAATTCAGATCACAAAAAAATTATTATTTTTTATAGACTTAGTACTATGTTAATAAAAGACAAAATCCAACTTTATAACTTAATCTTTTCTAAAAAACCTAACTCTTAACAATTTACAAAGCATCAAAAACAAAAACAAAAACAAAAACAAATTATTAGAGATACTTCTAATGACCTTGATTGGTTTAAAGAATATCTAATAACTGATAAAATAAAACATCATATTCACTTCAACAACAAACTAGCTTTACAAATTCTTGACTTTATTAAACCACATTTAATTAATATATATTTAGGTAAAATTACTAAACAAGCAACTAAAGGCAAACCAGCATCTAAGTTTAACTATATGTACTTAGTTAAAACTTTAGCTAGACTCCATCCTAAGTTTTTAACAAATCTTATATATGAAAACAATCCATCTATAGACAAATCTTTCTTTATTCTATTTGAATTAATTCACTCAACTCTTATCGGACTACTTAAAGAATTTATTACTAATCTTTTTATACATCTTAATTATCCAAAATTTTTGCTTCATATAGTTCAATCCCACCTTATACTACTTCTAACAGAATTTAAATCGCACTTAATCTAGTCTGTTTACATCTTATTTTTTACAACAAATATAAAACTATTAATGCAAAAAAATTTAATGAAGATCTTAAACTTTATCCTATTTACTTTAGACTTCATTATAATATTAGTGAAGATAGTGTTAATCAATCCCTCTTCAAAATACAAAATGATAATAAATTCAACATTAACATTTTTCTTAATATACCTAAACAACACTTTCTTCAAATATTTCAAATCTCTTTTCTTAATAACTATCTAACAGAATTTAAATCATGATTCAAAAAATTCTTTGATATTTATAAATATCAATTTATCAAAATTAATAAACAAAAAACTTTCAACTTTATTAAATATCAAATTGTTCTTAAACTCTCCAATACATGTAAAGCTCTTTTATCTTAGCAATTTACTATCAACTTCATTGACTTATTACATGAACATTCTCAACAATGTTTCAAAGCAGTACTTTATCATATCCATACTTGTACTGTAACAAATTGCATTACACTTTCTAAAGATACTGAACATGATGTCAAAAACCTATTCACTTTCTTTTTTAAAGAATCATTTAAACACTTTCCTGCATCTGTAAACTCAGACTTTTTCTTAAGTTCCAAATCCAAATACTTATATTCAATTCTGAACATCTCTATATTTAGACATGATAATAATTTTTCTGCTACTTTTCAAAAACCTACACCAATTACTTATCTACAACAACTTGCAGGCAAAGCTGAAGAAAAATTCTTAAAAGAAAACAAACTTAACAAAGCAGAAGATTCTGATTATAGTTGTAAAAGTTACTACTTTTATATATATTTTAATGCATATTTAAAAGCAGCTGCCATTAATGATCAAATTGATAATATTTATCTTTAACAAGCAATTGATAAAATTGCATCTAAACTAGTTGATACCCATTACTTAGCTAGAGTAATCACCTATTTTTATATCCTTAAATCTTTTGATAAACTATCTATCTTATATATTAGAAAAGCTTACAAAGAACATTTTTATCCAGAAGCAGAGAAAACTTTGCTTTCAAAATTCAAAGTATAATTTAAAGCTCCTAAAATTAGCAGTAACTTCTTCAAACCCAAATTTAACCTAACTACTACTAAAAACACAGTTAAAGCATCTGATACAAATGAACTAGAAAAAACAAACCAAACTTCATCAAACTTCTTAACAATTAGTAATAATGACATAATTATGTCTAACTCCAATACAAATCAAGAACCTTCTAATATCAACCAAGATACTAAAAATCCTATTCCTGAACCAAATCTAAACCAAAGCTTTACTACTCTACTTTTAACAACCTCTTATAGCCCTTTTCAATAATTTCTTTTATAAAATTTATAAATGCAGCTACTGCTTCTAAGATAATGATGTTTTCTACATCTAGTAAACCATTCTTAGAAGAGAATGATGTAAGTGAATGGGTGGGTAAGTCTATTTATGTGGAGAACCATGTTAATAACAGCCAGACCCAATGTACAGAGCAGGCTATGGCACTCTTTGCAACTGTGAGAACCAAGTTTAAAATGATGAATGACTCTACAGAAGATACACAACCCAAATCATTATCAACATCATTAAATTCCTATAATTTGGACACCTGCTATAACAAACTCTTTCAATATTACTATCTTTCTTCATTATATTTCCAATCTACTATAAAAACTTTTTTCCAATACTTGTAACAAATAAATTCTACTCAACTACTAAATACTTCTATAATAACACTAAAGATAGACAAAACTGAAGCCTACATTTATCTACCACATGAGCTTACTATTCTGTCAAACCATAATATTTCTTTTACTAATGATTTTCTCAATATATCTTTTAAATCCCAATCTAATTTCCAAACTGCTAACTTCAATACTAAATTTAAATCACAAAGTAAACACAATACTCCTTTATGCTTTAAAGCTGTAAACACAAACAACATACTCTCCTGGATATACAACTACACCTCAGGTCTCTAACTCAATAGATGGAGATTTACAATCTAATTCTTTTATTAAACCTCTTGAGCTATCAATTAGTACTTACAATGTTCGAGGCTACAATGAAGACCTTAAACAACAAATGTGAGAGAACTTCTGTCTAACAAACAATCTCAACATAGCTAGTATTACTAAAACTAAAATAGCTAGTACAAATGCAATAACAAAGCTACAAAATCCAAATACTTTACATACTACTGGTCATGCAGCAATGCCCCAAAAGCCAGTACTGCAATTATGATTAATAACTGGCTTAAATCACATGTTCACAAAATACATAACCTTCCTGGTTATGCTATTGCTATCAACCTTTTTTTAAACATGACTTTAAATTGCATATTATATCAGTATACTTGCCTTGTGATAATATTTAACTCAGATTAACTGTTCAAAATACTGTTATTTTATAGCTCCAACAAGCCACAAGTTCAAACTTACAACCTATTATTCTGGGAGACTTCAATACTCCTGATGATAGTTTACATTTCTCTTCTATAAAATACAAATTACTGCATTTTCTTCAATAGAACAACATATATAACCTAGCTACCCATACTCAATCACTATCCAATACTTGCAAAGCAGCCGATTTCAAAGTCGAATTGATTACATCTGGGCAAATCATTCAATTATCTGCTACCTTACCTCATATAATACTGACGACTCCAAAAGTAGCACAAATAGTAATCATAAAACCCTAATTTTCTCTTGGTCCTTTCCTTACGCTCATTCTGGCAAATGATATTCTGCAACCAAAACTTGAAAAAGAACATTCTTCTACAAAAAAATGAATGAAGAACTTTGAAAATTATATACTAATCAAGTAGCTACTAATCTTAGTTCTAACTATACACCTATAACTGTTAATATATCAGAATCCTTGGAAACAACATGGCACAAAATCCAAACCAGTGTTATCTTAGCTGCTCTCAAACATATTTCTAACAAAAAAGTCACAATGCATAACTTTCAGTGCATATACTCTGCCAAAGCTTCCTTTTTACATCATAGCCTTAAAAAGCTAGGAAATATAATTCAACAAATTAAAGCCTCATTACGAAATCAAACACCTATACTTGTACAACTTAACAACATAATTCAACAACTGAATAATGCTGATAACCTTACTATTCCTTCTTTACCAACCAGACAGACCTATTAACTGACTGGATCTCAAATGCTAATGATGAGTGGAAAGTACTTTATCATGCATGTAATATTGAAAACATTAAAATAATTAGACAATAAATTAATGAAAACATAGCTAAAAGACATAATAAACTTCAGTCTCAACCAAAATCAATGATTAACAGCATATTAAATTGCCACAAAGATCCTGTAAAGTTTGACAACATTGAAACAGACCATGATGTTGTTACAGAAATATAAGAAATTAAAACACATATTCAACAACACTTCAATCAATGGACATCATATAGACAACTTAATTAACAAATTTATAATTCCTTCTGGAACAATAAATATCAACCTAAAACAAACATTTATCCAGAATGGTATCAAGAGGTATTAGCAGAATTTTCTAAAGAAAAAATCTCTAATACACTTGTAAGACTTCCAAATAATAAAGCCTGTGGCCTTTCAGGTATAAGTTATGAAATGCTTAAACATGCTGGTTTACTATTTCTTCAAGCTATAACTGCTCTATTTAATAGATGCATTTCAACTAACAGTATACCCAAACAATGGAAAGAAGGAAGAATCTTCTCTATTTCCAAAACACTTATCTTTGATAGAAGTTTAACTAATATCAGACCTATTAGTCTTTTAGAGTATATTAAAAAATTATATACTAAACTTCTTACCAAACACCTAAACACTACTTTTATCTTACACTCAATATTATCTCCTTATAACTATATTGCTCTTTCTGGTAATAGTACAGCAATACCAATTCACATACTTAACAATATAATTAAAGAAGCCTCTTGCAATTCCAAAGAACTTTGGCTCATATCTTAAAATATAAGCAAAGCTTATGACTTAGTAAACTCTGACCTTTTTCATAAATCTTTAATATGAACCAACATGCCATCTAGATTAGTAGAAGTCCTTACTAACTTGCTTAATGATCACCACAACTGAGTTATAACTAATTTTGGACTTACAGATTCATATTCTGTTAAAAACAGAATTGACCAAGAAGAAACAATAACACCATTATTTTGGCATATTTACTATGACCCTCTTATCTACAGAATTGCATCTCAATTTACTGGCTATATTCTTTCAACATCATAGAAAACCAGTTTACAACCTTCTTAACACCAACACCTTCAAGCCTCTACCTCAGTTCTCGCTTATATGAATGATACATTATGGATTGCTTAGTCCAAAAATGAGTTAGAACAAATCACTCAAATGGCAGCATCCTTCTACCAAATGGCCAATCTTCAGATTAATCTTACCAAATCAATATTTGCCACAAATGCTAAACCCACTTCTATTACTTTCCTCAACTCTACTCTTAACTCTATTGTTAACAACCAACCTTTTAAATATCTAGGTTGTTGGTTTACATTTAACAACAAACAAACTCATACAATTAAACTAATTCAAGAAGAAACTTTTCAACTAATCAATACTGCAAATACAAAAAACATTACAGACAAACAAATTACTTACATTATTAATGCAGTTATTATTCCAACATTAGAATACAGAATATATAATATTATACTTCCCAAAATTATATGCAATCGCATATTGGTCAAATATCTTACAGTTGCCAAACACAAATCTTATTTTGCCCGATCAATTTCTAATAGTACAATGCTTCACTCTTACTTATATAATATATATAACATTTGGGATATACAACTACAACACCATATTACTTCATTTCTTCAACAAATTAATAATCCCTATTTACTAGATGTTTCTAGCCATATTAGATTACAACAGCTTCAAATAATCTTTGTCTATTAGAAACATTCTTGAACATCCTCAACCTAATGTTGATGGTCAAGATAAACATACTTTTAATTTCAGAATCATCCAACTATTTTCACAAATTGCTGTCTCTATTAGAGCTAATAGTAATACATTATGACTAAACACTATCCATTATCAACTCCAACCTCTTGAACTTATTTTTCAACATCATTCTAAATATATAACTTTTAAAAAACAACTTAGATAACTAAACCTAGTTTATCTTGAACAACTTTGCACCTCAGACAATACTATACTTCTTAAATGGCTACATCTATCTTCAAGACTTCTTCACTTGCCTAAAGGCAGAAAACTGATCTGGTTTACTGAACTTGAAAATCTTATTATAGAAAATCATCATCATTACCTCCTTAAACTTCAATACCAACAGCAAAAAACAAACTCTTTCGCATATAACACATATAATATTCTCAAAAAACATAAACCATGGCTGATTACTTTCAATAATGAGAAAATTATTATAGACAAAATTTGTAAACATTTTACAGACTCTAACCAAATATCAATTACATATTGGCAGACTGATATTAATATAAACAGTACTGATTACTATCCACTTCAACAGATTAATCTTGTTCCTTGTCCAGGTTGTCAACTTAACTTACAATGAATAACTACATAATGCACTATTAATATTTCATTCATTACATCTGCCCAATTTTTTGGTAGAATTATTTCAAACTCAGTTAAAATAAATACAAACTATCTAGACCTTCTTAGCTCTGCTGCAATTAAATGGCTTTTGCCAAATTCTTTACTACTATCATTGCCTTCTATTTCTATTTCCAACTCCATCTCCTTTGCAATCTTTGAAGCAAGTGATGCAACTAACAGACTTGATCAAATATCTTCCAATAACCTACTACATAACTCATTTAATTTTTATACCAATAGTTTAGTAATTGGCATAACTACAAATAACTGTATAATAGTATTGGCTAGGTTCAAGTGGATTCTAATAACCAATTTATTCACAAATTCACTGCCAAAGTTCACTTCTGGCTATCCTCTTACAGGGCTGAACTCTTCTCTATTCTGTCTGCTATTTCAACTACCTTCCGAAATTCTATAATTTACATCTATACAGATTCTCAATCCATAATATCAAAATTTATTCAACTCAATCAATTATCTTTAAATCCTAATAAACTCTTTAAATTTAATTCTTGGCCATTATAGCATACCTTATTAAATATTATTAAATCATACAAATTAAATATCATTCTTCATAAAGTTCAAGCTCACTCAGACAATACTCTCAACAATCTAGCAGACTCACTTGCTAAGCAACATACAAACGAATTACCACTATACTTCAAGTATACAAATATTTACAACCTATACCATTTATTATTCTTTGAAACAGAAAGATTTTTTGTTAAACTTTCTATCAGATACTTTGTTAAAAGTATCTGTAAAGCTTACAACCTCGCACTATGGTCATTACAAAAATGAAATGATGAATGGACTTCATTAGCCCATTATATTAACTGGAATTCAACCTGGCTATACTTCAATCATAACCAAAAATCGACCTACAACCTTACTAATTTTAAACTTAACCAATCCAAATTATTTAATATTAAAATACTTCTTAATGAACTATCTACTCAATACCTCTATTATAAAATCTATCCTCTAACTTTTCATAATACCAATTGCTTTTACTGCAATTCAACTATGTCACCATTACATTGGTGCACTTGTGCCAATTCCTCTCTTTTTGATACCATCATTCCCAATGCAATAACTAATTGTGTAAACTCAACCAATTTAGATTTCTCTAACAATAAAACTAAAGAACTTATCCAAAAAATTAAAGACCATTCAGCTTTTAAAGAAACA
>CAJVQA010004447.1:0-17565 GCA_910591915.1 Cetraspora pellucida
TATATAGTGATAGATGATGTATGATAAAAATTGTACTAGCTATAACCAATATACTAATAAAGACTTGAGAGCATGACTTCACCTTAAAAAAAAAAAAAAAAAATATTACAAAAATATCTTTGACTCTTTCTTTCTCTCAACCTTCTTTACAACTTCTAAACCTTATCATTTAAATTTGTAACCCAAACTCATAGCAAATTTCTTTTAGTAACTATTCACTTGTAGATAGTGTTTTATTATCATTCTTGCTAGATTATCTTAAAATTCGATGAAGCCCTTTTACTTGCTTTCACCTCCAAATTTGCAACTTGATTTTAGAGAAAGAACAAATAAACAAAAATTGCTTGACTTTTGCTTCAGTAAGGCATCTATAAAGCAAAAAAGTTAGAATATATTTTTTAAATAGTATACTTAAAATAATAAAAAGAAAAATATCAAAAATAGTTAAGCATTAGCCATCATCTAATTGCAAGAAAAAGAAAAAGAAAATAACAAAAAAATAATTCTTTACTAAAACCAAAACAGATTATTTGTCTAGCTTATTCAAATAAATGATTGGCCTTATTCTAAAGTGTCTTAATATTAGGCAGGACAAGCTTACAGCCTAAAAAGTATATACACTTTAGTGAAAAATAATAAATAAAAAAATAAGTTTATTAAAAGAAAGGTTTTTTGTCAAGAAAATTAATAGAAAAGAAAATAAAATAAAAAGGTTTGTAGACCAAAACACAAAAAAAATTAAATGGAAAAGGATAGCAATTCTAGTGTAGTAGTTGGGTTGTCATCTTCCAAGTGGCAGGTCTAATGTTTAAATCCCATTTATAATGAATTTGAAAATCAATCTGTGTTATAAAAACTGTTTTTTGTTGATTGGTTGGCCTTATGTGACTATAATCCAGATACACCAAGTTAGGTCTTACTTGTTATTAGGTGCTTAGAACATTTATGCAAAATGTAATTTTATATATACATAGAGAAATGTTAACAATCGATATTACATAAAACTTTGGTGCAAACTCATAATAAAACTGTTAGGTGCAAAAGACTAAGGAACTGAGAAGACAGAATCTTACTTGGAAATTCCCAAGTAAAGAAATAGCACAAACTTTTAACAGTGCTATTAAACTGATAAAAGCCTACTAAACATCTTTATAGAAATAGGCAGATAAACTAGATAACAAAATATATAAAGAAGCATATAACTAACTAGGCTGCCAAAATCACTAAAGAAAAAGAATACTAAGATATATCATACTGGACCATCTGGATTGAATATCTAAAAAGTCTGTTGGTTCTGGGTTGTAGTTAGTAAGAGATGATGAAGAAGATGTCAGAAAGATAGATATTAGGGTTTGGGTAAACTTTACAAAAATAGAAATAGTATAATGTAGCAGTTTAAGGTTAGCTTTGACTGCAAGTATTAGGTAACTATAGCATGTTACATAAAACTAGGTTAGCTATGTATAAAACATAAAAGGCTCTTGTAATAATGCTTCTGAGAATACACTGCATAAAATAAATTATAGGGTTCTAAAGATATAGGTAAGCATCTAGACTTTCTTAACTAATTTATGTAATAGAAATGATCTAGTAATACAGTAAGAATTGCAGTACAGAGAGTTTAAATAGGCAACATCTCTAATTGGGTTGCAGATATGGCAGCTAGTATAGAACTATCGATGAACTACTTAATTAAATACCAAAAGTGTATATGTGACTAGTTGTACTTTCTAATATAAGAAAACTCCTTTAAGGCCTTGGCTATAAGTTTCCATATCCTAACTACTGAATAAAAAGCTCTAGCTTCAAAAGAAGCTAGTTTAACTACAAAAAAAAATTTGAACAGAATAAATAACAAAAACAAATACAACAGAAAATTAGAATTTTATTGATAGACAAAGAACAATTATAACAGAAACAATGTGATTGCTAAATTTAGAAATAGATAAACCACCTAGAATAAAATTGTTAATTTTAGACAAATTAGTAAATAAGATTCAAAAACCTTATTTTTTAAGGAAAGAAAAACACAAAGAACACTATAATTACAAAAATAGATCAGACTAAACATGTGGCAATACAAATTTTGTCAAAATTTTAAAACAAAGAATTGTTTAATATATATTGTAAACAATGTAACTATAAATAGAATACAAAGAAGAAGCATGTATTTAACAAAATTTAGCCACTATTTAGTGTAAAACAGCATGAGTTAAACAAAATTAATAAGAGACAGCATGGGTTAAATGAATTACAAATTACTGTGCTAAAGATTAATTAGCATAGAAGCACAAAGAGAATTTTAACAAATAGAAAAAAGCCAAAGAAATGTCTTTTTTTAATATTAATTTTTTCTATATTTTTGAACTAAACCTTTAATAATTTTAACAACAATAAACTTATCATAGAACCTACCAACATGAGTTATCTTACAAATTATTACAAAGCCCTTGAATTATAGGACCTCTGTAAATAAATACAACACTTAGATACTATTATCTGTAATGCTAATAGTACTACTCTTATTTTTAATATGGAAACCTTATATATATTGCCAATAACTCATAATAATGATCTATTAACAAAAATAAAAATAGATCTACTTAACAATGCACCAAGTCAGATTTTTTCTATAACTGTACCAATATTTATTACATCAATATGAGAAAATTGCTACAACAAAATTACTAAAACATATTGGTTAGTTGTTTGTTCTTCTAACTATAACCAAATATACTGTTTAGCTTATAGTTATTATTTAAGAGCTCTATTAGTAGGCAAACTGGATTATAACAAGTCTATAAAGGCAAGTAGAATTAAGATCTAGACTAAAACCTATCAATTGTTCAAAGTTATTAGCTATAAACAAATATATTAAACAAAGAATCTAACTTTAAAACATATTGGTAATATGAATAGAGCCAAGTTTAATCAATTAGTTGACTTTTGTAAATAGTACAAAAGCATAAGAATTTTGTAGAACAAAATTCTTAAGAAGAGAAAAATATTGCAAAGTAGATTTTAGCATAATATATTATATAGTAGTATTAGTAGTTATATATATATATATATATATTTTAAATGTTAAGGTGAGTACTTGTGACCCAGGATTTTACTGATAGTATAAGTTGGCCAGCATCTGTACATGTACAAACACAGAGACAATTACAGAAAGAGTGTACAACTAGCCATTCGTACAACTTTAGTCATTGTCTAATTTAAGTAGTCCATCTGAAGGTTCTACACTAGTTGCTATACTTAGAACCCACCTGTAGATCCTCTATTTAAACACTCTGATCCTGCATTCACCATACCCTACCAGTGACTCTGGTAAACTGATGAAGATATGCCATGGTCACTAAGTCATATTTAACTTTGTACTAAACCTACTAGTGTGTTCTGTATTCTATATTTACAGCTCATCTGGTCATGCTTTGACCTAAACCATCACTTGCAGTCAGGGCTAACTATTAAACTGCTTTTATTCTTGTAAGGTTCATCCAAAACCCTGATATCCATCTTTCTGACATCCTTTCCATCATCCTCTACTAACCACTACTCAGGACCGACAGGACTCCCCAGACTTCCAATCCAGATGGCCCAGTATGATATATCTTAATATCTTTTTTCTTCAGCGATTCTGGCGGCCTGGTTGGTCATATGCTTCTCTACATATCTTGCCATCCAGTTTATCCACCTATCTCTTTGGAAGTGTTTTATAGGCTTCCATCAGTCCGACAGCATCATTAAAAGTTTGTGCTATCTCCTTACTTAGGATTTCCAAGTAGGTTTCTGACTCTTTAGTTCTTTTGCTTTCTGCGCCTAGTGGTCTTATCGTGGGTTTGCACCAAAGTCTTATGCAACACCAATTATTAACATTCCTCTATGTAGGTGTAACATTATACTTAGCATAGATGCCCCGAGCTCCTATTCGAGATGGTGCAACAAAGGTTACAGATACACCAATCCAACCAATCGACAGAAACAGTTATCATAACATAGACCTATTTTTCAAAATTCATCATCTATGGGATTTGAACTCTAGACCTGCCACTTGGAGGTTGACAACCTAACCACTTCACTAGGTTGCCACACCCTCTAGTTATATATATATTTATTATTGTATTTTATATATTATATTTATATTTAGTTATTAGTTATTAATTAGTTAATAGTTATATTATATAGTAAATAGATAAAAGGATCTTAATTGGCTATTAGAAATGTGGTACAGCTATATAACACTAAGTAACATCTATGTTGTTACTATTGTCTTACAAATTCTAAGTACTTCTATACAGGTTTTATGCATCTTAACACTAAATTACTGTATTAAGTGTTATAATACAAAAATCTTAAGTATCCTTGACATGAAGTTCAAGTGTTTCTGCATGAACCTCAAGTATTCTTGCACAAATTCCAAGTATCTTTACATGGATCCAAAAGCTTAAACACAAGCCCTAAGTGTTTCAAGCACAAATAACAAATGATATAACAATATTCCTAGTTGCCTTTGTACAGTTTCTACTACCTTAAGCACAGTATCATTTAATGTTGTTTGAACCTCTACTGTTCCAAGTATAATGATATCTAATATTGTTCAAACCTTCATTATCTTAAATACAGTATCAAGTAATGTTGCTTGAATCTTTACTATTCTCACTAGGTAAAAAGATATATAAAGGATACTTTTTTCTCTTTTCTGCCAATTTTAAGTTTTTATACTTTAACCTAGACCTTTCTATCTTTATTTTTAACTTGTAAAAGTAATATTCCCTATCTAAAGTAATTCTTATAGACAAGGTTGTTATTGTATATTTATTAAATAAAATTAATCTATATACTGTTACTATCTTGAACTATTTGTCTGCTGCTATGTAGTAAAGTGAACTACTACACCTCTACTCTATATATATATTTGCAATAGTTAATCACTATATTAGGTGACCTTGTTACTTAGTTGTATTGTATCAAGAAGACTACAACCCTGTAACAATAGTTAATATCAGAATTGGAGTCAGTTGAATAAAAACAAATTCAATTTGAGTACTAAAACTAAAAACAAAAAACACTTAATACAATTAATTAAGCTTTTAAAAAGAGATAAATAGAACAAAAGATGTACATTGCATAACAAAAAAACTTAGCACAAGAAGAGTAATAGCAATCAAATGCATAATAGATAATTTACTAATACTAGAAGAATTAAATAGAAGAAGACCAAAAATATATATAACAACAGATTGCCAAGTATATTAAATGAATAAAAAGCTGCAATAAACAAAAAAATCTATGAAAGAGAGTCTAAAAGGTAGCATTAATAACAGCATAGAATAGTCTTAAAAAAAATAAAAAAATTAGAATTTTATCTTGAGTATTATATGAGGCAATATTCAAAAAAACAGAAGCAGAAAAAATTATTAACAGAAGAGTATTGATAAAAAGAATAACTACAAACAAAGTAGAAAAAAGGATCAGTTAGATTCTAGATAAATAGGCAATACAGAGATGTATAGAAATAGTAACAAGAACAGTATAGAATACATTCTATAATCAAGTATGAAAAATTTGATATAAAAAAGTTCAAGAATAAAAAAAAATGATGAATATAACAAGCAAAATAAAAAAAGATACTTGAATTAAAAAAAGGACAAAAAAAAGAACAAAAAAAAATAAGTTAACAAAAAAAAAAGAAAAAAAAAAGAAAGTAAAAAAAATAAATAAAATGAAAAAGAAAGCTTAGAAAACAATTGATATGCTTGTTATAGAAGAAGAAAAACCCTTCAAATATGGCTTTAAGTAGTTAAATAAGCAGTTTATCTTTAACTAAAATAGTATGACAGATTGCACTTAGATACTAATAGGATGGCCAAATGATATTAAACTTTGATATTGGGAAATTTTATGTAATTATAAATATATATAGTTTCAAAAATCTTAATAAAGTACTAGTATAACTGCTTAAAGTTAAAAAAAAACAAAAAAAAAAACAAAAATTTTAATAAAATAATAATAATAATAATTTTTAAAAACTTAATATAAATTTATAATTATTTATTACTATTAATAAAATAATAATTTTGTTTTTATTTATTTTTTATTTTATTTTATTGCTTTATATTTTTTATTATTTACCTTTATACTTTTATATTTTTTTAAATATATTTTTATTTTTTTATATTTTTTTATAAAAAATATCATTAAATTATTATAAGACAATAACTATATTTTTAAATATAATTTAACTAATATAACAAGTTATTTGTAAATATTTATAAAAATAACTGCAAGATATTAGCTATAATAAAAATTAGTTCAAAAATGTTTGTATAAAATACAATTAATGCTTTAATAAAAGATATTAACATATTTGTTAAAAAAAATTAAAACTTGCTAAAGTAAAAAAATTTTAAACTTTATTAAAAAATTTTAAATTTTTAAATTTTTAAATTGATTTAATTTATTTTTAATAAAACTAAAATCCAAAAAAAAAATATTAATAAAATACAAAAATACAACTAAAAAAATTACAAATATTTATAATTAGTATTTTAATTTTTTAAAAAAAAATTATATAAATTATTAATAAAAATAAAACCAAAATCTTAATATTAAAATAAAATAAAATAAAAGCAAAGCTTTATTAAAAATAAAGTATTTAAAATATTGTTTTAAAATTTACAAAATATTTTATTTTAAAAATATTAATAATCTCATATATTAACTAAGTTTAAATCTTTAAAATCGTATTTTAACTTTGAAACATAGAAGTAATAACTTTATTTTAAATTACATATAATTATTTTTTAGATTTAAAAATAATTAGATTCAAATTACTCTATACTATAATTTAAAAATTATTCAATACTGTATATATTCTAAATATATATAATTTATATACAAATAAAAAATAGGTTTGCTAATACTGTAATAATATTGTAATAGATATATACACATATATTTGGTATTAAAATATTTAATTTAAAGTTACATATGCATAATATATAAGTATATGAATATATTTGTTTTTATTATGATGACTTTGGGCCTGCAGAATATCGATTTTTAAGAAATCTAAATATATAACATAATTAATCAAATTTATTTTTTATTCGAAAAATAAATTGGTTAGATACTAAATCTCTTACAAATAACTTTAAACATACGTACGTATACGTATCTTGGCACTAATTTTATTTGTTTGTTACATTATCAAACACTTATATAATACGATTATTTTCATGTAAATACGCTGAATGAGGGATTTTTTTCTTTTTTTTTTCGAATAATGATAATCTTGCATAACATTCTTTACACTAACGCAAACCAGAAGTGAACGGGCTTAGCTTTTTTCGGATTTGAGATCTTCGGCAGTATAAAAAATTTTCCGGATCGTGGTTTTTTAAAGCAATACGTAATTTTGCGCATTGCTGACAGATCTGTCTTTAATAATATAAATGGTATGATTAAGAATAGATTCTCATGTAATATTGATAGAGCTTGTGAAATTTTACATGAATTAATAATATAACAATGAAGTGGAGAATCTTCAATTTTAAAGATTTTTTCCCGTTTAGTTAAATTAGCGATGTAAAGACGATCTCATGTTTTCGTACGTAAATCTAAATTACTCGGAAATCTTATCGCACTTTTTAAACGCATGAGCCACAAAATATATTTGCCACTTTGGCATTTGCATTCGTTAGGTTAATGAAACAAGTTTATCTGTACGCATCAGAGATCGGCCTTTTGAGCATTGGGCATTGGGGAATACAGTTTAAAGTAATGATCGTATATAATGCTTATCAATGATGGCCATTCAACATGAGTGTATGTGCGCAACAGATTTACATTCTTTGGCACAACAGCTCGAGCATCAGAAAACTGCATTATCAATCCCTTGTCCTTTTTATAACAATGAGCCTATTGTTCCCGAAAAATTTTTAATGCGTAATAGAATAAAAAAACAATGTTCTTTTTTTCTTAATAAAAGACTGACTAGCATTTACTATAAAAACAAATAAATTACCTAATGATAATAATAATAATAAATAAAATTATTATACGTATAAAATAAATAAAAATTATTATATAAAATATTAAAATATATTGGATATATATATATATATTCTAATGCCAGGCTTGTGACTGTACAGAATGAATCTTTCCATATATGCATTTATTTATCGATTTTAAAATGAGATCCCTCATATAGGAAAGCACATACCTGCAAATTCTGCAAATTGATGGCCCCGACCATCAAAGTGTTCCGTTTAGTTTCTCACGCGACCGATTTAATGGCCTTTGCAAAAAAACTCTATTTAACAGATTATTATGTAAGATTTATAAAATCCTTTTCATCTGCCTGCTCAGTTGATTGATAATTGATTACTGGTAAAAAAAAAAATTTTTTTTTTTCTTTTTTTTTCCTGCATATAAAACGTTCGCGATCTTTATGACGTTCGAAAAAAAAATAAAGCAAAATCAATCGTCCTTTCGCATTTTCATTTTTCGACTTTGAAAGCTTTCATTCTTTGTTTTTTTTCTCTCTACGATTATCTATAAATTATTTATCGAACCGTTACTTGTTTCTCTACAAACGTCGAAATGTCTTATAATTCAGTGTACACACACACGCACGCACACACACAACCTATGTACAGGACGTTTTCCCCTCCACTTCATAATAACGGTACTACTACAAACGGTGGTACAACTAATGGTCCCTACTACCTCCATCCTAATACTCCGTCCATAAATGACCACCCACAGTCGCACCAACAACAGATGGCGTCTCAAACTTTACAACAGCCGAATTCAATGGCCGCTGCTAATCCTCAATGGCCTTCACCTGATAAGCAACGTCTCAACTCGCAAATTTTTCCTCCTGGATCTACTAATATGCCTTTTGGTTCGAGTTACTCGTCTACGAACGGTTCAAGTATGTGTTTTTTCTTTTCTTTTCTTCTCTATTTCTTATTTTTTTTAATTTCCTATTTTTTTGGGGGTCACTTGTTTGGTTTTTCTTTATATGTATTTGTTGTGGCTTTGTCTACTTGCATCTGATTTTTATGCAAAAAAATATTGCATGTATTATAATCAGTAAGAAAAAAATGAATTTTAAAACAATCCAAATCCAACTTTGGTATGATCGATGTGATGAAGCGTCCATCTTGTCCGTAAAAAGTTTCATCTCTTGAGTTCAAACAATTACTATTTATTTATTTATTTATTTATCATTCTGAACTATTATATTTGTAATTCCGTTTATCTTTTCTTGTGTATACTTTTCCTTTTGCCACTATTCATTATTATTTGTCATTATTATTTGTCATTATTTTTATCATACATCTCATTTACACTTTCTTTCCCTTTTTTTTAATTCATCATGGAACAACCAGTGCATGTATTAGATGATAAAACCAAAGTTCAACGCCCAATGATGGATGTTCCAAATATTTCTTCTCTTTCTTCCTTCGTTCAACAATCCCCTACTGGCGCCCCTGCTCTTCCTCCTCCTCAGAATCAACCTGTTCAACATGTCGATATCTCTTCAAATGTCTCTAATATGTCTGCGGGTAGAAATCAAAGTAGGACTTTGACTAATTCTAAACGTGCTGCTCAAAATAGAGCTGCTCAACGTGCTTTTCGTCAACGTAAGGATAGGTATATTAAAGATTTGGAGGCAAAAGCAAAAAGTTTAGATACTATAAAAAAGCAATTCGATGCTTTACTTAAAGAAAAACAAGAAATGGCTCAAATCATTCGAAATTTACGTAGTGAACTCGCTAAATATAAAGGCGAAGAGTTAAGCGATGATGAAGGGCGTCAATCTTTTGGTGGAAATAATAATTCGGCTAGTTCAAATTCTACTTATTCTCATTATGGAAATTCTACAAGAGATGATGATTCTCAAGGTCTCGGTGAAGAACCTTGGCTAAGGCATAAAGATGGTCGTAAAGATAGTTCTTCCCCTTCTATGTTTAATATGAATGATGAACGTCCTGGTTCTTATCCTTTTTCTCCTAGTTCTTCTTCTTCGAGTAGTTCTACAACAAATCGTTCTGGTTCCGGCCTTACTGAATCTTCTCAGAGAGGATCTGGTCTGATCTTACCTCCTGGTCCAAATACTGATTCTTCCGTTGACCCTTATTTTAGACCTGATTATCGAAGTACTAATTCTCATTCCAGTCCCTCTCCTCCTTCTTCATCTGCTGATCGTAATATCCGTGGTTCTTATAATAATAATTCTGGAAGGCCTGGTTATTCTAGTAATGAAGAAGATACTGATCGTGTATATGATGATTTATGTGAACTTTTAAAGACTAGAACTCGTCCTGCTTTGCCTCATAACATTAATGTAAATGTATGGTCATCATCTCATCCTCATTCACCAAATCAGACTAGCGTTGTGGCAACAAATGGAAGTGGTACTGTTGTTGGATAAACGATCGTTCTGATATTAGAATGAAGAAAAAAGGACAGGGGAAAAAAAAAAACAAAAAATGAATTTAACATTTATTATCTGTATCAAGAAAAACTTTTTGGTAGAATTTGATACGTTCCCACTTATTTTTTACTTTGGTGGATTAACATAATAATCTCGCGTGTCCAATAATAATTACAAATATGTGATTTTACACCTTTCAAGTATTCTCTCAAAAAAACATCTTTTTTTTCCTTTTTCTCTTATTAATTTCATTCTTGCAGATGCTTATTTTGTGTTAAGAATCATTTCGTAAGGTGAACATGCAGTGCAATCCACCTTTCTTCCATTGGATTTTCTTGTACCGTACTTTTTCCCTTTTTATTCATGTTTTGTGTGTGTATGCTCTCATAATTTTTTATTCTTTTTTACGTGAACGTTTAACTTTACTTGTCTTTACGATTTATTATTATTCTTTATTTTTTTTATCGGAATTTCTCCGATTTATGCACGAATGTTCCAATAATCATTTTCTTAAAATTCCCTATATGGACTTTCTTCTTATACTATAAGAAATTTATGATAATTTTTATGACAATTTTTGCTTACCGAAGCATATCATTATCTAACCTTCACGTCCGTAAAAGGTTGTTATGATGTTTTTTGTGTCTTTCGTTTTTATATTTTACCGTTATTTTTTTTTAATACCCGAGTACATAATTTCCTTTAATTTTTTTCTGTAAATTTTTTTTAGCATTTTTTTTTCTCATTCCCTTTCTGCGCGATTATGCGTGGAAGAAATGTTTATACAATCTTTCCTACATACAGTTTTGTCAACTCAAAAAAAAAAGAAAAAGAATCAAATCAAAAAAAAAAACCACCAAAAAATACGCACAAATTAAAAGATTGCTACTGTAACAAAAAAATCATCATTTAAGCTCATTATTCTGTTTATCTATCTTGTAAAAAATTAATATTTTTTTTTTTTTAAAAAAAAAGAAAAATTTAAAAAATCCATATTGCACCTTTTGATTTATTTATTTATTTATTTATTAATGATAATTTTTAATCATTTGGCCTTTTTGCAAAAATATACGATATGCAGAGTGTAAATAAAATATTTTTTGCATGAAAATATGATGCTACGTAGTTTTATGCTTTCATAAATTATAAGTTTTTCTTATTGAATTATTATTATCTGTACTAGTGGTTACGTATTAACAACCATAATAGTTTTTTATTATAAAATAGAGGTTTGTAGAACATAATGTAGATTGGATATAAGGGTTCGATTTTTAGTTTCCGTAAGGTTTTTAACCGAACTCTGCTTCTTAGTGTAGTTTTTGAGATATAGTATTCTGGTTACGTATTAATAACCATTGATATAAACTAAAAATGTTTTTTTGTATTAATTACTTATATTGTATGTATTAAGTTTGATAAATACTATATACACTCTACCCTCTTTATAACGGAGTGATCGGGCTGGGAAATTCCATCCGTTATAATGAATATCCGTTACAGCATTATATAGTATAGTAATAAAAATTTTAAAATGGTTTAAATTATCACTCCGTTATAATGAGGGATCCATTTTAACGGGGTCCGCTATAACGAGGGTAGAATGTATATTATGTATTAGGGCTTCTAGGTTTGAATCCGAGTTTGATCAAACTTCAAATTCAAATCAGACTCAAATTCAAAATTTTATTAGTTCAAACTCACTTTTTTAAAAAATTTAAATTGAATTTAACTTAATTTTTAAATTTATTTAAGTTTGTTTAAAGTTGTAAACTAGTTTGAAGTTCAAAAAATATAAATATATTTTTAGATATTAAATATATTTATTTATTTTATTTTTTTTTTGGTATTAAGGTGACAACTTTGGTCTTTTGACTTTTATTAATCACTTATCAGTATTGTGGTTCAATGAACCACTACAGGAGAGCATACAATTGGCTACACATGTAACTTTTCTATATTACCTATTTAAGGAGTCTGCCTGAAGGTTCTTTACCAATTGCCGTATCTAACATCCCTGCTTGGGTGTTCCACTTTAAACCCTCTGAACCTGTAACTTGTGTTAACATCACTAGTCATCTTAGATGTACCAGATCATCGTCCTCAACCTTAGGACTAATTTATTCTCGAGGTAAACCTTTCAGAGCCTTCTGTACCTATTTTTACAGTTGATTTAGGTATCGTTATGACAGAACCAACACTTGCAGTTATGGCTAATCATTAAACTGCTATGCTCTTGTATAGTTTACTTAGATCCCAGCATCTACTTTACAGCATAACTCTGGTATTTTAGTATATCTCTGCCTTTTCCTCTATCCTTTTACCAAACTCTCAATTCAGATAACCCGTGTAGGACTACGACCAATCCATCGGTATATCAGGTTGGCCTGATATCCTTTTTTTCTAGTTCGTTCTGGTGATCTGGTTGGTGGTATCTCTAAGACTCCCAACCTGGAGGTTCTTGTCTGTCCAACTACTAGAATCAGGTACTAGACCTAGGTATCTATTTTGCCGAGCTAGCCTTTACAGTAGGGCCATCAAAGATCCAGTTACCTCTTTACTCAGGTCTTTTTAAATAGACTTCTTGTTACCCAATTTCAACGGATTTATATGGCCACAAGGACTTATCTAGTATTTGCACTACTCAATATGTCGGTTTGCATTCTTCTATGCAACTCTAACATTGCACAGATGCCCCATGACCTGCCAATCATGCTGGTGCGATCGCCATTACAGGTATCCTAACTCAACCGTTAGTAACAGTTGGCATAATACAAATATTACATAGGTAATTATCCAAATTATTGTCATCGATGGGATTTGAACACCCAACCTACCACTTAGAGAGTTGACAACCTGATCACTTTACTAGATCGTCACACACTATTAAATATATTTATTTCAAACATAAAGTTAAAATTAATTAATAAAATTTAAAAAATTATATTTTTTAATATTTTTTTTTAATATTAATAGTGAGTATTTTTTAATATTTTTATTAATAAAATTATACAAAACATTATATAATTTAATATTTTACTAATATATAAATAATAGTTTACTCAAAAAATTCTTTTTTAAAAATTATAAAAATTATAAGCAAAAACAACAAAAAAAAATTTTTAACAAATAATATTAATTAAATAAAATATAAAGCAGCCATAAGCAACAGAAATAGCATAATAAGAATAATATAAAATAAAATAAAACACAAAAAAAAAGTAACATCTAGTATAAATAAAACATTTAAATAAAAAATTTCTAAATTACACTAATTCAAATTTTTTAATATAAATAGTTAATATAAGGAAGATAGTTAAAAGAAATTTTAGAAAACAAACATTTAAATATTGTATATAAAAAATTAGATTAATTAATAAAATTAATAGAATATTAGTTTAAAATTATAAGATGATATAAAGATATTATACTAAAATTTAAAATTTAAACTAAAATAAAAATAATATAAAATAATTAATATAATTATCAATAAATGTTAAGTAATGTAAATTGATAGTTTAATAATTATATAAATAATAAGAAGATATATATATGAATAATAAAATTACATAAATATGTACAAAACTAAACTAATATAATTGATATTTAAACAAATTATTACTTTTTTTTTTAATATTAATAATAAGGCCATGCTTTTATTTTTATTAAATATTTAATTGAGATTTTATATAAAGTACAATTTTGTTTTTAAAATATTATAGAAAGAATAAAAGCTCAGACTAATTTATTTGTGTTCTAAACCAACTAGAGTAGTTAAGATTTATCTAGATTTAGTATTAGTAATTATATATAAAAGATTAGTTTAATATTTAATCTATTAGATATATCAAAAGTTTATTTTTGAACTAATAAAGTTAAATAGAAGAGAATGTAATAAAAATGAGACAGTTTGATAATAAGATATATTTAGAAGTTTAAGCTATAGATCTTGAAATACAATAGGAAATTCAGATTTTATAATAAATTTATTAATTAAGATGAAGCAAAAACTTTATAGTAAGTGTTGTGACTATTTTTATAAATAACAAACTTGTGATAATATTGATGTGTTTATTTGCTATATTAGCAAAATTATAGATGCAAAATATTTTGAAAATTTTTACTAATATAAAACTTTCAAAATATTGCAAAAAAAATTTCAAAATTTTTGTGAAATGCAAAATATTTTGAAATATTGTGAAAAAATTTAAAATTATTGTATTACAAAAAATTTTTGAAATATTGCAAAAATATTTTTGAAATTTTAGTATAGCACAAAATATTTCAAAATATAACAAAAAAAAATATCTAAATTTGTGAGAGCAAAATATTGTAAAAAAAATTAAAAATTATTAAAAGATTGCAAAATATTTCAAAAAATTCTAAATATTTAAAATATTACAAAATTAATACAATTAAAAATTACTAATAGAATTACTATTTAATTATAATATAATAAAAGTAATTTAAATAAAATTTTAATTAATATTAGAGAATTTATTCAATTAATATAAAGGAGTGAAAAGATTTGAAATAATATGAAACTTTTTAAAAAATCATAATATAAAATAATTAAAAATATAGAATAATAAAAAATAAATCAAAAAATTAAAAAGCTTTCAAGGTATTCATAAACTTGTAAAAGTAATTAAATAAATTAAACTTCTATAAATACAAAAACTATATAATAAAGTTTATCTAGTTTGTAAAAAATGTATTCAAATTTGATAAAATAATAATTTTAATTTTTAGATTAGCTTGATAAATTATAAATATTCATATTCTTTTAAATAAAGTTCAAATATTTTAATATTATAATTATTTAAAACAATTCAAAATAATGCAAAATATTAAAAATTACATCAAACTTTTGAAAAATATTTACTAATTTTCTATATTGAAATCTTCTGCATTATTTACTACTTATTAATTTAATAAAATACTATTGATAGACAACAAATTAGCTATAATTATTTATAATATTATAATTATTTTATTATTAATTAAAATATTTGTATTAAATAATTAATTGCATAAAAACTTATATTAAAAATTAAATAATGCAAAAATGCATATAATTGAAAAAATATACTAAATATAGTTAATTGTTTATAAGCAAATTAAATTATTTTAAAGTATTTTGAAAACACTAAAAATAGTAAATATAATTAAAATTATATATTAATATTTAAAAATAAGTAAAATGATTTAAAATAATTAGAAGTTAAAAATTTTAAATATATTAAAAGTATTTTAATAAAATGCGAAAATATTTAAATACATTAGAATTATATATATATAGTTTTTTTTTACAGTTAAACTAGTCTTTTGGGAACTAAGATCTTTTTATTTAGTATAGTAGAATATAGTAGCTCATAGTCCAATTACCTCAGAAAAGCTACCTTATATTAGAAAGTACATCTGCTATACATATACTTTTGATATTTAATTTAAGTAGTCTGCCTATATATAGGTTCTATACTAGCTGCCATACTTGCAACCCAACTACAGATATTGCCTATTTAAATCCTCTGTATTGCAATTCTCACTATATTACTAGAACATCTCTATTATACAATATCAGTCGAGAAGTTCTAAATGCATACTCATACTCTTAGGACTTCTGTCTTATTTCATGCAGATTATTCTCAAAACATTGTTACTAGAGCCTTTTGTATCTCAATTTATAGCTAAATTTAGTTTATAACTCCAGTATCCTTCTTTTATAACCTCACTGATATTTTGTCTACTTTTGCAAGTTCTCTTATACTATTAATTCAGTTAGCTTTGCATAATGCAACTTCATGTCTGAATCAATTAGTAGTCAGATTGGTGAACCTCCTATTAAGAGGTTCTTGTCTGTATAGATTACCTGCTCCAGGTTTTCTTCTTTGGATCAAGATCTTTACAAGTAGCATTGTACTACCTTTCTGCTTAGAATTTCCAAGCAGACTTCTAATCTAAGTATATATTTTCTGGATTTATTCATATAATATTGCACACTTCCAAAGTTAGTCTTAGTATAATCAGAATTACAGAATCTACAAACCCCAAATTACAGATAAGTTTGTCAGAATAGGACTATTTTTTCAAAATTCTGTTACTGATAAGAATTGAACATTGGATCTAGTACTTAGAAGATAACAACCTAATCACTGCACTAGAATTGTCATCCTCATTAGAATTATATTTAAAAATTGTGAAAAAGTAATTAAAATATTAATTATTAACAAAGAATATTAAAAATACTTTAAAATAATTAAAGTAAATAAAATTAAAATAAATAAAAATCAAATTTTAATTTTATTAAACTGTTTTAAAGTAATGTGAATAGAATTGAATATATTAGAATTAATTTAATAACTTTAGAGAAACTTTAACTTTTTTTTTTTTAATTTTTCATTGCATGATCACTAGTGAGTTGCAGCTGGCAGCTGTTTTTATTAGTTTAAATTTTTCAAGTTTATGAGACCTTCTATCAGAACTTCACCTATTTTACATTTTATATTTTTATTTATATATATTTACAATACTATCTATATACTAATTTTTGTATTCCTATTATTTCAAAATTTCACTAGGATTATTTCTAATTAAAGATTTCTTTGTTTTATTATTATCCTCAGTTCTCTAATCATCACAGCCTTCTTATGTCAGGTCCATCATCATTTAAGAATCTGAGTACTGAAGATCTTCTTATTTTTGTAGTGCATCATTAGATATGATTAACAATCATGGCCCTAACTCAGTTTTTGTCACCTGTTGAACTTGAACTGGCAACCTTGTAATTGGTGACCTAGGAGTGTAACTACTTTGCTATTGACCTGCAAGTTAGACTTTAACTTTTGTAACTACATTGTTACAAAATTGTTTCTAAATTACTACATAATTGTTGCAACAATATTTCTATTTACTTTATTATTTAATAGTTAAAACTCTGTATTAATATTAAATCTAAATTATATAAAAGTCATATAAAAATTGTAAAAAAATTATATTTATCCTATTGTATAAAATTACAATAATTTTAATTCAAAATTATTTTTTTTTTTTTTTTTTAAAAGAGAGGTCTATCCTCTATCTCTTTATTAATTAGTCAAATTACATATATAAGATAC
>CAJVQA010004448.1:0-17564 GCA_910591915.1 Cetraspora pellucida
TGATATTTCACTAGTATAGATTTATTTAACCTATGTATATAAAAGATAGATATGCTAAAATTTATAAAAAAAAAAATTGATAATGCTAGCAAAAATGCTAATATATTATTTCTAATTTATTGCTTTCTATTTACTATCAGTAATAATAGCAGTTTCTTCAGCCTTTTCTTTATTTATACTATTATTATTTGTGCTGTTATTACTGATATTATCACTGTCATTTGCTGTGGCTTTTTTTTCATTATCTAATTTATCTACACTATTATTATCATTATTACCTTCATCATCATTATTATCATTATCTTCTTTATCTTTATCTTCAAAATGATATAAAGTAGATATAGTCCAGACAGGAGCATTAGTTGGCAGCTTAGAATTATTGACTCAGCTTATGTTGTTGTACTATTGTTTTTTGGTACATTTAATATGTAAAATATTTTCACACACTTGGTTAGTTAATCATATAATTTTTTTAATCTAATTTACTTAGAATAAAAAAGGTAAAATAATAATTTATGATTAAAATAAGAAAACTGCTATTTGTACTATTGATTTTTATAGATAATATATATTGTATATAGATTATAATCAGAATTAATAGAAATAATAATTACTTATCTGCTAGAATTTCTATTATTTATCCTTAACATGAAGTATATAATTATCTTCTTTATTTTTTTTAGATTTGAGGCAAATATTTAGTCAGTATTCTGTTAGAGCTTGTTCAATATCAGTTTCTGAAACTTCATCCAAATGGAAGTCATTATCATTAATTATGTACTCAAAATCTTCTTTAACTCATTTCAACTTATCAAAAAGAAAAGTTCTACAAGTTTTTTATTATTGATATTAACTATATGACTAATACCTTGAATATGTTTTCATTTTTTCTATAAAATAAATAGATAATTTATAATTAATATTAGTTGATCAGTATTTTTATTAAAATAAAAAAGGGATTATAAACCTATTTAGTTACTTATCTAACTAAAATAACTTTACAAGTTATATTAAATTGTATTATATTAGTATTATATTAGCAGTATTACTATTAATATATAATTAATATAATACAATTTTATATAACTTGCAAAATTATTTTAATAAAATAAGCAATTAAACTATACTTACTTCTTGGTGTCTTTTATTTATTTTAGTTCTTTTTTTATTGTCACAAAATTTCAGAATTTTGTTTAATTTTTTAAATTTCATATCAATATTGATGAAGATTTTGAAGAACATATTTCAATTTATTCAATTTATACCTAAAATTGTTCTTCAAAGTCTTACACACTATAGGCATGATTTTTTTGAACATGTAATGAGTTATTTTGATCTATGATTTGGTATAATCCAACTATAAATTATTGTCAAGACCACTTAATATTTGAAGAACTTCATTCTACAAATTTAAAAAAATATTAATTAAGCTGATAGTTCTATTAAAAATTAATATGAATACTGCCAAGTAAAAATAGGAAGTTTAAATAATAACTTCTATAATATAACTATTATTTTATATTTAAACTTTTTGATTTTCATTTGGAGATATTTATTTATCATATACATGAAACAATTTATATTGATCTTTTACCAACTTTTCATATGGCTTTTAGGATAGCCAGAAGGTAATTCAAAAGAAACAGATAGCTTTTAATAATTATTTGTATCTTTGTCATTGTCTTTTTGTTTACTCTTGTTTTGTATATTGGATGTAATATCAGTAGTTGTAATAATGAGACCTGCATTACTAGTAGTAGTGGTAGGACCTGCATTACTGATAGTAGTAGAACTTGCATCTTTGGTAATAGTAGTAAAACTTCTATTTTTGGTAGTAGTAGGATTCTATTTCTGATAGTGGTGTTGGTATTTGCATTATTAGTTGTGATATAGATATTAGCTTTGTTGGTACTAAAGATGTAAATATTGTTTATTTTATTTTTTAGATTTATTATACCACAATTTTCTAATAAATATAAAAGTTTAGTAGTACTAACAGTATCATTAAATTCATTGCTTTAATAATTATACTTATTTTCACCTTCATTTAGAGCAATTGGAGTTGGTGTTCAGAATGCTTTTTTTAATTCTCTTATTTTATTAATTAAAACATAAACTGCATCTTTCAAAAACCTTAGTTTTAGTATTATAGAATAACTTATTAAACCTATCAGTTTATCAATAGCCTTTTAAAAAAACAACTTTACTGAAACTTGCAAAATTAAATTTATTGTAAATATTAAAATTACTAATTTGCAAGTTTTAGTAAAATAATATACAAATGCTTATAGTCTTATTTAATCTGTTTTGTTTTTATTTGCTAATCTAGAATAGTGCTTAGAATATTTGATATTTCTATCAGTTGGTAGTAACCTAGTTCTGGACCTGGACCTTTTTTTATAGCTTTTTAACTATCAATTATAATAGTTTGATTAAGGTAATGCAGGTGAGTAATGATTGCTTTGGCTTGATCAATAATTGCTACAGGATGTTATAGAAGGTAAAATTAATCAATAGCATGATACTATATTTATTGTATATAGGTTTCTATTATGTATTTTTTTATAAAATAAAATGTGTAAAAGCAAAAATATCAAATGTGTAGAAACCAAAATGTCAAAAAGGTTTTTTTTAATATCAGTTTTTTAATTATATTATTTAAAGAAAGAAAAGAAAAAAATCATTTCTTATATATAATTTACCTTAGTCTAATTATATATCTAGTTATTGAATAATAATTATAGTTATTCTAAATAAAATATAAATGAAGTGAAAAGTATATTAGCTAATATGGCTTAAATAAAAGTATGATATATTATTAACTTAAAAGAATGAATACATTACAAAAATTAGTTATTATAAGCATAAAAACAAAAGTATGACTTATTTATAGATTTTAGTCAGATCTTATTTTCAGATAATTGTCATCTAAGTTAAAATTGAATATAATTAAACTTGCATAATATTGCATATTTAAAATGCATATTATGCAAGTTTGATTTGTTTACATTAAAAAAAAGCCTGACAATATAGCAAAATACTGATAGCTTTATTTTTTTATCTAATTATATACAATATACAAAATTATCTTAATATCAAATTTTATTTTATTGTTATACAAAGAAAAAAAAATACTGATAATTGTTTAATAACTATATAGATTAATTTTTGCTTATATTAAATAAAACAAAATACCTATCAGCATACTAATATTTTATTATTTAAAAACCTATTTCTATAAATTTGCTAAAGAAAATATATTTATTAAAACAGATAATAGTTGATTAAACAAAAGCATAATTATTAAAACAAAAAGTTTAATTGTTCAAAATACCTATCAACAAACCAATATTTTATTATTTAAAAACTGATTGCTATAAATTTGTCTAAGAGAACATATCAAAACAGATAATAATAGTAATTAAACAAATGTATAATTATTAAAACAAAAAGTTTAACTGTTCAAAATACCTATTGGCATACTAATATTTTATTATTTAAAACTAATTGCTATAAAATTGATTAGAAAACATATTAAAACAAATAATAATAGTAATTGAGCAAAAGTATAATTATCAAAACAAAAAGTTTAATTGTCAAAATAAAGAGCTTATAAAGCAAATTGATATTTCAATAAGTTATTTGAAAAATTGGATTATATATAAATAAAGCCTATTTCTATTAATTAAAAATTATTATTTTCTTTCATTATTCTTTTCTATCTATTTCTTTTGATCTCTTGCTTATACCTTTCATCATACATTATATTTCTTGTTTTTTTGCACATATATCTATTATAGGTTAAAGAAAAAAAGATTTGATTGTTAAAAAAACAATTAAAAATCTAACAACAAAAAATATTTAGACACTCACCACCCTGTATCTTGCTATTTAATATTTATAAAAGCAGTCTTGTTAATCCATGAACTAAAAAAGCCTATATGAGACAAAAAACTACTATAACAAGAAGTATTAATGATATTGTTGAACTCTCAACAAGCAGAACTAATACTATTATTGATTTAAACATTGTTCTTTCTGAAATAGAGTTTTCTAAAATTAATATTTTGGAGGAACCTATGCATATCAATAGTCTGATAACAATTCTGTAATATCTACATGCTCTAAGAATTATAGTTTCATAACTAAAAAAAAAAGGCAAAAACCAGTTGGTATTGAGAAAAGAGTCAGTTCCTTATTATCTATTGAAATTGCTAATATTTTATTTTTAGATGAAGAAGTTGTAAGTAAAAATTTTAGTGAAAAATTTTATTTGATAAAGAAGATTTATCTGATAAAGACATAGATTTTAATGCATCAGCACTAGAATTAGAAAATATAAATAATCAAACAGTATCTATAGATTTTAATAATAATTTTATATAAGTTACTCTATAGATTCTTAAACATCAAAAAAGATTTCAGTTATCCAATATGGTTCTAATTTTTTTATTAAACTAATTCAGTATCTTCTAAACTATTTTAATGCAAAAAATATTATTTTTTTCCTACTTCATTAAATAAGGCATGTGATGCTTTTGGTGTCTGCACTTATATAATAAAATATGCAACATATAAAAAATGTTGTAAATTGTATAATATTGCTAATATATCTATTGACAAACCAAATTAGATTCCTAAAATAAGTTGTTATACTTATTAGAAATTTCCCAACTATCTGATGGCCAATCAAAGATTTCTGTGCAATTATCCTGTTATTAAAAAATTTTTAATATTAAAAAAAAAAGATATATATAAACTAGCATCAATTTATTCAATAGTTTTTTTAAGCCATCAATTGGGATCTTTGTATAATAAGAAAGAATTTGAAAAATCTTGTAGAAATAGGTTAATAGGTCTGAAGATTCTGAACAACTTACTAATATATATAATAAAAGAATATAGAAAACTTTTCAGGATCTAGATGAAAATTTATCATTCTTTTAAAAAGAGCTATTAGATAGTTATTTGAGATTAATGATAAATCTTAATTTGTTTCAACTATATAATAACTCTTAATATAATATCAGTGCAATTTATGTAGTTATTTGTAACCTTTTATGTAGAGTTCAGGGCACAGGAGCATAGGGCATGCCTCTAAAAGCATGCTCTTAGAGCATGCTTATAAGCATGCCTTAAGTTCAAAAGGCATACTCTTGTTATGTAATGTTTAAAATTATTTTAATTGGTTAATAAGTTCAGATAAACTAAAACCATAGATACTAAATCAACATATAAGATTTTTAAACTATATATTAATTATATGATTTAAAAAGAATATGCCCATGGACATAAAGGGCATGTCTTAGCTCAGAGGCATGCTTATATAGGCATGCCCAATTTTTTTTCATGTCTTGAACTCTATTTTTACATAATGAGTGATTTAAGCTATCAAATATATTGGCATTAGCTATAATACTAGGACCAAGTAAATTTAAATTGCATTAACTAAACTATTATCTAGCATCCTTAATAGACCAATTAGTTGGTTTGTAGAATGGTAAGTAAAATGATTATAATATTTGTTTAATTATTTGTATATTAATTTATTATATAATTAGAAATTAAATTAGAAAGAACTTTTGAAATTTCTACTAGCAAATTCATTAGAATGGCAGTAATTTGTTGTTCTTGCAATATACCAGTTGCAAGAAAATTGTGCAGCTTTATTTTAGCTTGAATTGCTTGTTACAGATATATAAAGAGAGCTAATTTTGACAAAAGAAATCAACTGAACTTTGGTAAATTTGCTGATATGAGTAAATAGTTTGTTAAAAAAAAGATTGAGGTAATTTGACAAGATGCAATTTTATGAAAGAATTGCTGTACAGAAGATGTAAGAAAAAAACATACTTCTAAAACATCTGTTCAGTAGTCAGAAATATATCATCTCATCTACTTTAACTCTGTTCAGTTTACTATAATAGATCTAATGCATTGTCTATTTTTAGACATCACTAAATAGATTATAAAACTATGAATTGAAGAAGATATTTTATCTTCACATGATTTGGATTTAATAGAACAACAGGCAAAAAAAATAGATATTACATTAGATTTTGGTAAATTCCAAACAAAATTGCTATGAGCAATAGTTTTTTTGGTTTTACAGCAGACCAATGAAAGATATTTATTTATATTAATATATGCAACTTTAGTTACTTGGAATTTACTAAAAAAAGATGACTAAAGAATTTTGACCTATTTTGTTAGAGCATATTCAATTTTGGTATACCAAATTTTATCAAAGGTCAAGTTAGAAAAAGCATATTAGTGTTTTCTAAATATAATGAAGCTTATTAAAAAAAAATATAGTCTTAAAAAAATAATGCCAAATTTATATTTATGTTTACATATATGTAAATGCATAAATGACTACAGGCCAATGTATTTATTTTGGTGCTTTAGTTATGAAAAAATGAACAGTTTATTAGGTAAGTTAAATACTAGAAAATTTATCAATTAGCATAATATAATGCTAATAGCTCATAATAACTTTTTATATGTTAATAGATTCATTCTATAATAGCAATAGAAAAATTAAAATAGAATTATTTAAAATCATTCAATTATATTCACTATTGAACAAACTTATAATACAAGCAAAAAAACATTTATATATATGTTTACAGTTTATTAAACAAAGAAAAATAATTAGCAGTCTTTCTATAAATAATGAAATTGACTGCTAAGAGTTTCTATTAATATTTACAAATGTTGAAAAAAGCTTAGAAACTGGAAATAAACCTTTTTTAGATGCTCTTTTAAAGTCTAAAAATATTAAAAAGATGCTCTCGAATAAATTATTAGCTTGATTAATATTATTATTGTTTTTTTTTTTTATTACTTAGGCAGCCTTGCCAATCATCTTTATTAAGATTTTTATATACATACTGTACAAAGTTGATTTAAATTTTAGTTTAACATCTTCTAGCTACTTCTGTGAGCATTCAGGAGTAATTTGTCATACAGGCCAGAAGGTTGTTCCTGGCCTAGAAATAAACTAAGCTAGCTAGTAAGACCTTGAAAAAAGGGTTTTACATTTCTATTTACAAAACTAAAAACTGAATTGAGCTATGTTTTTTAAATTTAAACTTTGTCTCTCTTCTTTTTCTTCTTCATGACTCAGTTTTGTTTATTTATATTTGTACCCTTTTCTTCTTTTTGTGTTTTCTTGCTTGAGAGGTTTGGTTTTTTGTTATTTATTTTCTTTTTAATTGTAGTATTAGTTCTTACTAATTTTTTCTAATTAGCAATGATATTACAATGTTTTTTTTATATATTTTTAAAAAAACTATTTCATGCTGCATTTGTGAACACTGTTATAAAATTTTTGGTTTCTTTTAAAGATTGAGTAATATCTTGTACTGTTTTCTTGACTTTTTCTTGTATTAGTCTTTTGATAATTTTGGATCTGCTTGCTGCTCTTTCTTTATTTGAAGTTCTTCATAAAAGCTTTTTAATTTCTTCTTTATTTGTCTTTCTCTAGGTTTCTTTTGCAAGTACTGTCTATGCCAAGTTAATTGTTGTATTTTTTATACTATTTTATTCTTTTTCATATTCACTACATATTGCTAAATGTTCTTGATCCTCTTCATGATCTTTATTATATAGTATACAAATTGCATTTTTGTATAAATCTGGTTGTCTTTGTGCCAAGATCTTGAGTACAGATAGCTTTTCATTTATGCATTTAATTAGTGTTGCTAATTTTTTGTTTCTCTTTATACTTGTATATTTTGTTTTATTTTGACTCTTAATGTTTTGCTATAATGTGACCAGTTATGTTCTTCTTTTTCTGAATTTGGTTCTGTTTTTTAAATTGATAATGTAAATCTTTATTCTGCTCTGATCTTAAGTTCTAGTATATTTTTAATAAATTTTCTTGTTAGGCTTTTGATCACTAAATTCTCTTAGCAGAGTGAATCATTTGAATTTGAAGATGATACTTCTATTATTCTATTAGAATTATCTATTTTATCTTCTTCTTTTGCTAATTTATCTGCTCTATTATTTTATTTGTTACAACTATGCCCTTTTATTTTAACTAAGTTTAATTCTAATTTCTTTAACCTAAGCAATTTTAGTATACTTCTCTTAAGATTATAGTTCTTTTTTTTAATCCAATGTTTGCATAACTTTAACTTTTTTTCTTTATCAAGGCCTGCTATTACTGCTACACTGTTAGTGTAAATTTTAACTTTTTTCTTTCTTAGTATTATTAATAATATATACCAAATTGCAAGCAATTCTGATTTTGTTGATAAAGGCCAATTTTATACATCAATTGTGTTTTTATTAATTACTTTTTCTTCTTTACTGTCTATTTGCATCTACCCTACTCCTATATGATCACTCTCTACTGAACTTTCTGTTAATGTTTTCTTGAGTGATTCATCTGTATAGAAAATCAACTTCTCATTGTCTTTTAGTTTGTTTCTTTGATTTTTATAAACTAGCTCTTCTTTAAGTACTTGACTAAGTTATTGTTTTTTTATAAGCTCTATGTCTAAATCTTTACATATTATTTTTTTGATTAGGCTTTCATGTTTGCTTGATTTGGTTGACTTGTTATATTCTCATCCTTTTATCATTTTTTGTTCTACTTCGAGTTTGAGTACTACTTTTTTACTAATAAGTCTTAACAGAGAGCCTTGGATATCTTTTCTATTATTCCACCTTTTACAACTTTTTAGTTCTCCAATTTGATCTAGGTTGCAACTATTACATTTTTCCAAAAACTGGCCTATTTTGTTTTCTTATAGGTTTGTTTTCCAATGTTTAGTAAGCACCTTTTTGAATGTATTTGCAACTATTTTTCTAATTACTAGGTTTTCTTCTTTTATTTTTATGATGCCTTTAGTACAATCTACTTTTTTTTTCTGTTATTATTTGAGCATCTGTTTAAAGTTGTTTGTTGCTCTTGTTTTTTAGTATAGTTTTTTCGATTCTTTTAAACCAACTTGCTGGTTTTCTTTTGCTTGATTTTTTTCTCAATAGTTTGAGCTGCTGCTATGAAACTATTCTATTATCTTCTTTATTAATAAGTTGGTTTATTGCAAATATATTAAGTTTTTTTTAATGCTAAGGCTACTTGTAATATAAACTTGTTCTCTAACACATTTGCAATTTTTAGTTTTCTATCTGTCTTTTTTAGACTCAAGTTATTAAGATTAAGTGTTATTTGTAACTTTTTAGCTTTAAACATTGACTGACATGCTAAATTGTTTTTCTATAATTTGTTGCATACTTTTACTGAGTTTTTCTGCCAGTTTGTCTCTATTGCATCTAGAAGTAACAGCTTCTAATTAATTTTAATTCTTATTAGTTTTTCTTCAAGACCTGCTAAATTAATTTATATATGCAGACTTGTAATTTGTTTAATTAGTAATTGATCTTATAATGCATTGCAGTTGCTTAGATTTCTATAAATAATTACATTATTGCTTATTGTTTTTGCAATTCTCAACTTATGTTTAGCTACTCCTATTATAGGCTCTTGAATAGTATCTATTGCTCTTTTTGAAAGCCTTAATACTTGAAGCATATATACCAACTTTAGCACTATATACATGTTGTTTATATATAATATCTAAGCATCTGTCATCTTTTTGATGTTGAGCAGCCTTGCTGTAGAATGCATTAATTCTTTGGTTCTTGTTTTCACTTAGGCTTTGTTAAGCTTATTATTAAGCCAAATTCCTAAGAACTTTGTTATTTTGGTATTTTCTTTTTCATAATATTTAGTCTAACCCTTTTATTTTCTTTCAGTATACTTGAATTTATTATAATAAGTTTTAATTTCTTTCTATTTATTTGAATATCATTTAGTTTAAAGAAACTTTAACAATTTGCAATATATGCTTTATTTGTTCTTTATTTCTTGCTATTTATGTTGTATTATTTGCAAATGCCACTATTGCTTAACATAATTTCATCTTTGTTGCATAGTTTAACTTGTTGTTATTTGAAATTAACACTACTATCATATAACCTAGATCTACATCATTCTGTATTCTTTCTAATAATAGGTCATAGAATACTTTCCATATTAATGATAAGAGTACCTTCTCTTGTTCAATTCCATTATTAATTATGAATACCTCTGTATGTTCTCAGTATATAATTATTTTAGATTGTCTGCTTTGAAATAAATTTAATATCATTGAGATTATTTTTTCTGGCAACTTAATTCTTTTTATTGCTTTTTTTAAAGCAACTAGTAATACTAAATCAAAAGTTTTTTTTTTTTTTTTGGTGTTAAGATAACTTCTTTGGTCTTTTGACTTTTATTAATCACTTATCGGTATTGTGATTCAATGAACCACTACAGGAGAGCGTACAATTGGCTACATGTATAACTTTTCTATATTACCTATTTAAGGAGTCTGTCTGAAGGTTCTTCACCAATTGTTGTACCTAACATATCTGCTTGGATGTTTCACTTTAAATCTTCTGAACTTGTAATCTGTGTTAATATCACTAGATCATACTCAGATGCTCAGATTATTATCTCAACCTTAGAACTAATTTATCTTCAAGGTAAACCTCCCAGAGCCTTCTGTACCCATTTTTACAGCTGACCTAGATATCACTATGACAAAACTAATACTTGCAATCAGAGCTAACCATTAAACTGCTATGCCCTTGTAGAGTTTACTTAGACCCTAGCATCTACTTCACAGCATAACCCTGGTACTTTAGTATACCTCTGCCTCTTCCCTTGCTCTTTTACCAAACTCCCAATCCAGATAGCCTGTATAGGACTATAACTAGTCCATTGGTATATTAGGTTGGCCCAATATCCTTTTCCTTCGGTTTGTTCTGACAGCCTGGTTGGTGGTACCTCTGAAACTCCCAACTCAGAGGTTCTTGCCCATCTGGCTACTAAAACTGGGTACTAGACCTAGATATCCATTTCACCAGGCTAGCCTTTACAGTAAAGCCATCAAAGATTCAACTACCTCTTTACTTGGGTCTTCCCAAATGGACTTTTTGTTATCTAATTTCAACAGATTTACATAGCCATGAGGACTTATCTAGTGTTTGCACTACCCGATATATCAGTTTGCATTCCTCTGTGTAACTTCAACATTGCACAGATGCTCTATGACCTGCCAGTTATGCTAGTGTGACCGCTATTACAGGTATCCTAATTCAACTATTAGTAACAGTTGCCATAATACGAATATTACATAGGTAATTATCCAAATTTTTGTCATTGATAGGATTTGAACATCCAACCTACTACTTGGAAGGTTGACAACATCAAAAGTTTTTTTTATATTTTGCAGAACTAACTATAACTTATTGTTTTTTTTAGCATTCTTCATTAATGTATTTATAATATGCACTGGCTTCTTAGTTGAGTTTCCTAATAGTCTTGCAAAATTTGGCCTTTTGAGTATATTTTTTTTCGCAAAAAACCTTTGTTAATTTTTTGATCAAAATTTTTGTTGTATACTTCTGAAAGGTCTCTAAAAGTGTTATTAGTTTAACAATCTAAATTATAATGTTAGTCCATTTTTTTAGAAATTGAATATATCTGTAAAATCTTCTATTTGTCTTAAATTTTGTCTGTTTTGATACAAATTTTTGCAAAATTTCTGAAGATTTTCTGAGACTTAGGTTCTGCTATTTGAATTAGAATATATATAATACCTGAAATTTCTGATACTGTTTTCTTTTTAAGGCCCTTTAGCATTTCATTTTATTCTTTTTCTGTAATATTTTGTTTCAAATCTTGGTACTATTATTTTTTTATTGTTTTTTTTCAGTTTGTATACCTCTGACCAATATTCTTTACAGATTTTTTGATTAAAATGTCTTGATCTAAACTGGTTTTGATAATGTTCTTTTGTCTTTTTCAAAACTTCTGTTGTTTCTATAAATAGTTTTCTTCATTCTTTTACCTCTTCTACTAGTCTATCTATTTTAATTTTTTTTGATGGTTTATCTAATAGACTTATTAATATTTTGCCTTGCTTTCTATCAATTATTTGGCATTATTTTTCTATGTTTTCTTCAATTTCTTTTCTTCTTTGATTATCTAATTCACTGGCCCTTCTTGCATAAAGTATCTTCTATCAACTTTATAAATCCTTAATAAGTTTGCAAGACCAACTTTCTTGTGCCAGATTTATATATTTTCTATATTGTTAGTTAATAAAGATAATTTCTTTATTTAGGTCTTCTATATAGTCTTCTAAGTAATCTAGTTTGATGTTTTTTCTTCTAATATTTATCCATCTTTCTAAATGAGTAAGTGTTTTTCCCAATTGTACTTCTTTTGTTTTTTTTCTTTTGTTAAATGCTATATTTGCTATTATTTTTTTTGAAAGACATTTGTATACTATTGTGATAATGTTATTGCTAATTACATCCCACTATTTATTTATGTTCTTCTTGTTTCTAATGTCTTTGTTTACTTGAGAAAACCTCTTTATATCTTGGATGAAAACTTTTCTTTCTAGTTGCTTATTGAGATTTTGCCTATAGTTATCCCAATCTTTTTTGATTATTTTGTCATATATAATTACTGTTCTTTTGAAATTCTCTCTTCTAATTTCTGCTGTACTGTATAATGTAATTAGGTGATTTAGCTTTATTTTTGCTACTACTGCATTATAATCACTATTTGTACAATTGTCCATTAGCTGAATTTCTGTTTTATAAAAACTATTTGCTAGTTTTTCTGTAATTCAAATATAATTAATTTTTGATCCTAAATCTTGACTTGACACCATAAGACTTTTTTTGATTCTAGATTAATTAATCTAAATATATCTCTAAATTCTTGTCTTTCAAGTCATCCCAATAAAGAGTTTGGTTTTGGTTATTTTTTTCTCAATTTTGTCAATCTATCTAAGTTAACATCTATTATACTGTTAAAATCACCCATAATCATCATTTGTGTTCTTTCAAGTCTCTTAATATGCTTGTTTATAATTGTTTTTTGAATTAGTTTTTATTTTTCTTTGTTAATTGGTAGCAAGTAAGTCATTATAACTATAATCTCTAGCTGTTTAAAATATAAAACTAGCTGAGATTATATACTTATTTATTCTGTCTATCTGTTCTAAGTATTTTTTTTACTAATTGCTAATTAGCAATCCTATATCTGAACTTTTCTTTTTGTCTGAACATGCATTTGTCCAAAAACTGTTGTATTCTTCTAAATTTCTTGTTAGAAAGCATTTCTCTTTAGCTGTGATATTTATTTTTGATAGTTCTATAATATCAAGTTCATTATCTATTACCCATTCATATAGTGATTCTATTTTCTGACTATTTGCTTTAAGACTATTAATGTTGTGTATTGCTAGTTTAAGTTCAATTTTTTCATTTTCATATATTCTTCCTATACATATTTTATATTGTGTATTTCTTGTCTCTTGCTAAGAGTTATTTTCATTTATTTGTTTTTTTTATTTTTTATTGTTATCCATATTTAATAGCTCTATTTTATCTTTTCTAAAGTTTTTCTTTAGATATAAAGTGTTTTCTTATAGTATTTTTGTTCTGTTTACTTGATCTTGTGAAGAGAAGCTTATTTTTATATCTATTAACTTTGGGTTAACTTTAGTGACTATTAGAAGCAGTTTGCCAGTTTTCATCTTTCTACTATGTCATTATCTTCTTTTTGTGCTTTTAATTTGTCAGTCTGCTAAGAATTCTAAATAACAAACTTTTTGTAGATGTTTTCTTATTGCTTTTTTGCACCTTTTTGTTTTTTTTCTTTTGTTTTCTCATTTCTTTTCTTCTTTCTTCATATTTGTATTCTTCTTTTTGAGTATTATTTCCTTTTTTCTTATTATTATAGTCTTTATTAATTATTTTTGTTTTTTTTTTATCTTTCTTTTAACCTTGTAGTCTTTCTAAAAAACTGTATAGTTGTTATACCTTATCAATTTAGACTGTACTGCTTCTAATTCTTCCTGACTTGCAAATATAATTATTGCAAATCTTCTGGAATTACTATTTCTATTTGTTGAAATATATACTAATTTTGCATCTTTACTTTTTAAACTGCACAAAAGCAACATCTCTGAAGCATCTCTAAGAATTTCTAGTAGTTTTGCTATGTAATGACTTTGTCTATTTCTTTGTTTATAATTTTTTTCTTCTTAAGTTACTCAGACTAAGTTATTATTATCTAATGGTAATAACTATAAGGTGTAATTATCATTACTACTTGTAATCTCGATTACTGCCAGTATCTTAAATTGCATTCTTTTGTCTTTTACTATATATATATTGCCAAGACTTCTGCACATATACTCAATTTCTTCATACTTAACATTTGTTGACAAATCCCAAATTGTCATATATCTTGTAACTTCTATCTTTTCTTTTTCTCCTTTGCTAGAACTAGATGTTTCTGCATCTTCTTTAAGGTGTAGGTTGAATTCCTCTTTTTGTAAATATAAGGCTACTTAATATCTCTCTTTGTATTCTGATTTTGTTGTTCCTTTATTTTCTTTAAAATTTAAATTAAATTTTTCTTCTGAAATTTTAACTTTTTCTGAAATAAGATTATATCAATCTCTTTCTTTTTCCTTAATGAGTTTACTTAATATCCTTCTGCTGTACTCACATTAGAAATCTAATACTACTTAGCTATTACTATTTTGAAATTTTTCTTTGATTGTCTTAATATGTTTGTTTTTTCTAAGAACCTACTTTATATAGTTGATTCAGTATTTTTTGGTTTTTCCTGAAACTTTAAAAGATAGAATTTTTATTTTAAAGAAAAACCTCTTGTTACAGATTCTGTTTTTAGATAACCAAAGCCTGTCTTCTAAAAAAGTTACTACTGGTTTGATTTCTAACTTCTTCTGCTTAGTTGTTTCTTTAATATTTTGAATTATATCTTCTTGCAAGGTTTTCTGACTTATCTTGTATTTTTTTCTATCTGTTATATCTGTATGATTATTTTCAATTACTAGTAGTTTCTTGTCTTTACTTGTTAGCTCTGTTTGTTGTACTACTACTTGATCTCTTCTTGTGTCTGGTATTTCAATTTGTTCTAAGCCTTTGTTTACTTTCATATCTGCTATCTTTGTATCTTCTGTTTGTCATCTTTTCTTAGATATTGCATTAAAATAATTTTTTTCCTTTTTATTATTTTCTTCGATTTCCTTCATCTTGCTCTTTTTCTTTTTTATTTCCTCTTTGTTTAAAGTTAATATAATTAACTAAGTCTAAATTTTGGCCTGGCATCTTAATTTTATTAGCCCAATCTTTAATAGTTTTTTTTGGTACTGTTTTAATTTCTTCTAACACATATCTTAGAACTTTAAGTATTTGGCTATATAGTAAAAGCTTTTTAGTTGTAATTTTTTAAGGATCACCAAGATCTAGATTTTTTGCTATAGTTTTTAAGTTACTTGGTTCTTTAGTCATAGATGTTTCAAAAATGCAATTTAATTTACTGCAGTTTAAGTATCTACACAATTTGTTATCCATTCTTTGCACCTGCTAAAATAGGCTTTGTTTGTTAATTATCTTTATTTGCTTACTCTGTTTGCTTAATCTATTTTTGTATTTTTGTTATTTGACTATTTATTCTCTAATTTAGGTTTATATATAACTTGATGTTTGTTGTTTTCTTTTGCAAATTGTTACAATTTTTCTTATCTAAGATGTGACTGCTTGTTTATTTTTGATGTTTATTGTTTTGATCAATTATATGTACTTTACAATTTTTCTGAAGTAATATAATGCTTCACTTTTGTTGGAAAAAATTTTTTTAAGCTAAAACAAAGTTTTTAAATAATTTAGTTTCAGGAAGAAGTAAGATTTATATTGAAATAAAGGAAAAATAAAATAACTAAACAAATTCTAAAGCTTTCTAGCTACTCATATAGGTTAAGAATAACAAATAATTTCAAATATTTTCAAATAATTTGTTTGCTTTTTACTAGAGTTGCCAACTTTTTATTAGCAACCAGACTATAATTCATTATTTGTAGCTTTTAACTTTTTAGTAGTATTAAATCTAACAAATATTAAATCTAATATTTTTAAAAAAAGCTATATTATTAAAGAAAATTTATACTATTGTTAAAAAAAATTTTTTCCAATTTTGTTTGTTTTGATAATCTAAAGAAAAGGTTTTTTTTTTGCATTGAATATTATAATAATGCTTATAATTATAGTTTAAAGTTTTTAAGCAATAGAGATATTGGCAAATTAAACTTTATATTATATTAATTTTACCTAGAGTAATAGAATATGAAAGACTAAAAATTGGTGATGAAATTTTTAGTTTAATATCTGCAGCAAGACACAAAAGATTAGCAAAAATAATAGCAAATTTATATTAATCAATAGATCAAATAATATATATTCTGGCATTGTTTAATTCTATTTTAAATATGTGATATATCTACCTAATGGCTCAAAAAAGCATATATTGGCATTTGTATATTGGTTCAAGCTTGTTAATAATCATAAAATTAAATATTATTGCCAAGTAAATAACATTTGTAATATTGAATTGTAGAACTGAAATTTTTATAATATAAGTAAGGATTGTATAATTTTTGTATACAATATCTTAAAGTGATTCATTTCTGATACTATTAAAGTTGGAAAGAAAACTCTGATAGAATATATATTAGTAATATCAGTTAATAGAAAATTTTATATATAATAATAAAATTTATTTATTTTTGTTATTAATAGTATTTTGCCAAAATGTTTAATAATTGTTTTTAAATATTAAACTGTATTATAAATAATTTTAAAGCAAAGTAAAAATCCTATAGCTATACTAATAGTATTTTTAAAATAAAAATATATCTATTATTATTAAACAATATCAAATCAATACTATAGTATTATAGAAAGCAAAATAGCTATATCAGTTTTTTTGATATTAATCTAGTTGTTAACAAGTTGTATTTAAAAATATTAGTATTTTTAGGATTGATTCTATATTAATATTAATGTTCCAATATTTTCATAATTATACTTAAAATTTTTATTTCCTATCAGTTATCTGATATTTCTTCAATATTATTCTAGTCATGCTACTGCTGATATGTCTTTATTCAATCTGTAATAGCAAAGAGTATTTTCTCTTGTTTATTGTAAAGTTTTAAAATTTTTAATGTCTTTTAATGCTAAGCATGCATTTTTTGTTTTATATCTGGCAAAAAAGTATTTTGTAAATTTTTTATATTATTTAATTTATTAAGCTTTAGAACAAGTTTGCTATTTTTTAATAAACTAAAATAACTCTTCTTGAAGATCTGAGTTTAGCATATTGATTTGTAAGTATAGATAATTGTTTTTAGGATTATATACTAGTCTTTCTTTTAGTTAAGTAATGTTTTTGTTTAGTTTTCTAATTTTGTTTTTTAACACTATTGGTTTTCTAAAGGCTTTAATAATAAATTATATATGTTGTAACGATTAGAAACTGATCAACGACGCATTAAACCTAAAGAGATTGATTGCATAATTGTTTAACAAACGTACGTAGCATAGTTAGTAGATTTAGCAGAAACCGCATATACAGTAGATTTAGAATAACTAGCATATTTAGAGTAACTAGC
>CAJVQA010004449.1:0-17558 GCA_910591915.1 Cetraspora pellucida
ATTTAGTCTAATTTTTCTATTTTCTTTCAGTTCACTTGGATTCATTATTATGAGTTTTGATTTCTTTCTATTTATCTAAATGTTATTGAGCTTAAAGTAGTCTTTAGCAATTTGTAGTATATGTTCTATTTGCTTTTTATTACTTGCTATTCATGTTGTATTATTTGCAAATACTACTACTGCTTAACATGATTTTATCTCTGTTGTGTAGTTTAGATTGTTGTCATTTGGAATTGCTATTACTATTGTATAACCTAAACCTATATCATTTTGTATTCTTTCTAGAAGTGAATCATAAAATACTCTCTATATTAATGGTAAAAGTACTTCTTGTTCAATTCCATCATTTATTACAAATGGCTCTGTGTATCTCCAATATGTAATTATTTTAGATTGTCTGTCTTGAAATAAATTTAATATCATTGAAGTTGTTTTTTTTGGCAACTTAATTTTTTCTATTGCTTTTTTTAAAGCAATTAGTGATACTGAGTCAAAAGCCTTTTTCATATCTTATAGGACTAACCAAAGCTCATTGTTGTTCTTCTATTATTGCATTTATAATATGCACTAGCTTCTTAGTTGAGTTTTCTAGCAGTTCTGCGAAGTTTGGGCTATTAAGTATATATCTTTTACAAAAAACCTTTGTTAATCTTTTCATTAGGATTTTTGTTGTGCACTTCTGAAAGGTCTCTAAAAGTGCTATTGGCCTAACATTATCTAAATTATAATGCCAGTTTGTTTCTTTAGGGATTGGTTATATCTGTGAAATCTTCTATTTATCTGAGATTTTGCCTGTTTTAATGCAAATTTCTGCAAAATTTCTGAAGATTGCTTGGGACTTAAGTTCTGCTGCTTGGATTAGTGTATATGTAATGCCTAAAATTCCTAGTGCTGTTTTCTTTTTAAGGCTTGTTAACATTTTATTCCATTCTTTTTCTATAATATCTTGCTTCAAATTTTGGTACTATTCTTTCTTTATTGTTTTTTTGAGTTTGTATACTTCTGATCATTATTCTTTAAAAATTTCTTGGTTAAAATGCCTTGCTCTAAACTAGTTTTGGTAATGTTCTTTTGTCTTTTCTAAAACTTCTGTTAATTTCATAAATAGTTTTCTTCATCCCTTTACTTTTTCTATTAATCTATCTATTTTAATTTTTTTTGATGATTTATCTAGTAGACTTATTAACATTTTGCCTTACTTTCCATTAATCATTTGGCATTTTTTTTCTATATTTTCTTCAATTTCTTTTCTTCTTTGGTTGTCTAATTCACTGACCCTTCTTGCACAAAGTATTTTTCACCAACCTTTTAGATCCTCGATAAGTTCACAAGACCAACTCTCTTGTGCCAGGTCTATATAAGTTCTGTGCTATTGATTAATAAAGATAATTTCTTTATTTAGATCTTCTATATAGTCTTCTAAGTAACCTAGTTTGATGTTTTTCCTTCCAATATTTATCTATCTTTCTAATTGGGTATGCATTTTCCCTAATTGCACTTCTTTTGTTTTCTTTCTTTTTTTGATGTCATATTTAATATTTTCTTTTTTAGAAGGTATTTGTATGCAATTGTAATAATGCTATTGCTGATTGCATCCCACCATTTATTTATGTTCTCCTCATTTCTAATGTCTTCTTTTGATTGAAAAAACTTTTTCAACTCTTGAATGAAAATTTTCTTTTCTAGTTGCTTATTAAGATTTTGCTTATAGTTATCCCAATTTTCTTCAGTTGCTTTGTTATACATAATTACTGTTCTTTTGATATTTTCTATCCTAATTTTTGCTGCACTATATGATGTAATTAAGTGATCTAACTCTATTTTTGCTACTACTGCATTATGATCACTGTTTGTACATATATCCATTAGTTGGATTTCTGCTTCATAAAGACTATTTACTAGTTTTTTTGTAATCCAAATATAATCAATTCTTGAATCTGAATCTTAACTTGACTATGAGACTTCTTTTAATTTTGGATTAATTAATCTAAATGCATCTCTAAATTCTTGTCTTTCTAGTCAACTCAAAAAAATGTTTGGTTTTAGTTAGTTTTTCCTTGATTTTGTTAGTCTATCTAAGTTTACATCTACTATACTGTTAAAATCACCTATAATCACTATTTGTGTTCTTTCAAGTTTCTTAATATACTTGTCTATAATTGTTTTTTGGATTTGTCTTCATTTTTCTTTGTTGTTTAATGGCAAGTAAGTCATTATAACTATAATCTTCAGCTGTTTAAACATGAAACTAGCTGAGACTATATATTTGTTTATTCTGTCTATCTGTCCTAAATGTTTTTCCCACTGATTGCTAATTAGCAAACCTACACCTGAACCTTTCTTTTTGTTTAAACATGTATTTGACTAAAAACTTTTATATCCTTTTAAATTTTTTGTTAAGAAAAATCTCTCTTTAGCCAAGATATTTGTTTTTGAGAGGCCTACAATATCAAGTTTATTATCTATCATCCATTCATATAATGCTTTTATTTTTTAGTTATTTGCTTTGAGGCTGTTAATGTTGTATGTTGCTAGTTTAAGCTTTATCTTTTTATTTTCGTAAATTCTTCCTGTATGAATTCTATGTTGTGTATTTTTAGTCTTTTGCTGAGAATTATCTTTATCTATTTGTTTTCCTTTTTCTTCATTGTTATCTATATTTAGTAGCTCTATTTCATTTTTTCTAGAGTTTTCTTTTAGATATAGAGTGTTTTCTTATAATATTTTTGTTTCGACTACTTGAACTTGTAAAGAGGAGCACATCTCTATATCTGTTAACTTTGAGTTAACTTTAGCAACTATTAGGAGCAGTTTGCCACTTTCCATCTTGCTACTGTGCTGTTATCCTCTTTCTGCACTTTTAATTTGTCAAGTCTGCTGAGTATTCTTAACAATAACCTTTCTGTAAATGTTTCTATGACACCTTTTTGTACACTTTTATTTCTCTCCTTTTGATTTCTTATTCTTTTCCTTCTTTCTTTATCTTTGTATTTTCTTTTTTGCCTATTGTTTTCTTTTTTCTCATCATTATAATTTCTGTTAGTTATTTTTATTTCCTCTCTTATTTTTCTTTTAACTCTATAGTTTTTCCAAAAAACTGTATGGTTGTTGTATCTTATCGGTTTAGACTGCACTGCTTCTAATTCTTCTTAACTTGCAAATATAATTATTGCAAATCTTCTGGAGTTACTGTTTCTGTTTGTAGGAATATATGCTGATTTTGCACCTTTACTTTTTAAACTTTGCAAAAGCAACACCTTTGATGCTTTTTTAGGAAGCTCTAGTAATTTGGCTGTATATAGACTTTGTCTATTTTTTTGTTCATAATTCTCTTTCTTTTGAGTTACTTGGACTAACTTGTTATTATCTAATGGTAATGATCATGAGGTGTATTTATCATTACAGCTTGTAACCTTGATTACTGCCAATGCCTTAAATTTTGATCTTTTAATTTTTACTATATATATATTGCCAAGGCTTCTGCATATATACTCTATTTCTTCATACTTGACATTTACTGTTAAGTCCTAAATTGTAAGATATCTTGTAATTTCTATCTTCTTTTTTCCCTTTTTGCTTGAGCTAGGTTTTTCTACTTTTTCCTTAAGGTGTAAGTCAAATTCTTCTTTTTGTGAACTTAAGACTGCTCGATATCATTTTTTGTATTTTGGTTTCATTACTTCTTTACTCTCTTTATAATATATATTGGGTTTCTTCTCTGCAATTTTAATCTTTTTTGGAATAAGATTGCACTAGTCTTCTTCTTTTTCTTTAATGTGCTCACTTAATGTTTTTCTGCTATATTCACAATTAAAATCAACAACTACCCAGCTATTACCATTTTGAAATTCCTCTTCAATTATCTTGATATGTTCATTTCCTCTAAGAACCCACTTTATATAGTTGACTCGATATTCTTTAGTTTCTTTTGGAATCATAAAGGATGAAATTTTCACTTTAAAGGTGGAATTCTTGTTACAGGTTCTATTTTCTGATGACCAAAGACTGTCTTCTAACCAAGTTGCTGCTGGTTTGATTTTTAACTCTTTTTGCTTCATTGTCTTTTTGACACTTTGGGTTATAATTTCTTTTGAGATTTCTAGGCTCTTCTTGTGCTCTTCTTTATCTTGCACTTCTATATGGTTGTTTCTAGTTACTAGTAGCTTCTTGTTTCTATCTGTTGATTCTGTTTGTTATGCTGCTACTTGATACTTTCTTACTTCTAACATTTCTATTTGCTCCGTGCCCTTGTTTACTTTAATATCTGTCATTATTGTATCTTCTGTTTGTCATCTTTTTTTTGATATTGTACTGGAATAATTTTCTTCATTTTTATTATTTTCTTTGATCCTCTCTATCTTATTCTTTTCTTTTTTTATTTTCTCTTTGTTTAAACTTAATATGTAATTAACTGAACCTAGATTTTGACTTGCTATCTTAATTTTACTAGCCCACTTTTCAATAGTTTCCTTTGATACTGTTTTAGTTTCTTCAAATGCATATCTCAAGGCTTCGAGTATTTAACTGTATAGTAGAAGATCTTTAGTTGTAATTTTTTAAGGATCACCAAGAGCTAAGTTTTTTGCTATAGTTTCTAAGTTACTTGGTTCTTTAGACATGGATGTTTCTAGGATGCTATTTAATTTACTGCAGTTTAAGTATCTATACAGCTTGTTACCCATTCCTTGAACTTGCTGAATTAGGCTTTGTTTGTTGATTGTCTCCATTTGATTACTTTATTTGTTTGATCTATTTTTGTATTTTTGTTGTTTGACTATCTATTTCCTAATTTAGTTTTGTATATGACTTGCTGTTTGTTGATTTCTTTTGCCAATTGTTGTATATTTCTATATCTGAAATATAGCTGCTTGTTTTTTTTGTTGTTTACTAATTTGATTGATCATGTGTGCTTTACAAATTTTCCGAAATAGTGTAATGCCCTACTTTTGTTAGAAAAAAAAAAAAAAATTTTTCTAATAACTAAATTGAAGTTTTCTGAAAAATTTGGTTTCAATGAAAGTAATTTTTATATTGAAATAAAGGAAAACTATATTAAATAAATAAAATCTATAGCCTTTTTAGTACTTTAAGAAGAACAGGCCAAGTTGATTAGTTTGTACAAATCAAAAATAATAAACAAACAAAATTTGATTGCTCTTTATTTGGGTTGCCAACTTTGCACTAGCAATCAGAATGAAATTAGTCACTTGTGGTTTGGATTTCTAGTAATACTAAATCTAACAATGTTAGATCCAATATTTTTAAAAGAAGTTATATTATCAAAGATAACTTGTAATATTGTTTTTAGTTTTTTGTCAATTTTGTTTGTTTTGATGATCTACAAAAAAGAGTTTTTCAGATTTTTTTTTTGAAAAGTTTAAATATATTAGGTTTATATTATTTTATTATATTAAATATTAATTAAATATTAAATCAAATATATAATTTATTTAATTTATAAACTGTTTTTTTTTAAAATGTTAAGGTAAGTACATGCAACTCAGGATTTGACTGATAGTATAAGTTGGCCAGCATCTGTACATGTACAGACACAAAGGCAATTACAGAAAAAGTATACAACTAGCCACTTATACAACTTTAGTCATTGTCTAATTTAAGTAGTTCACCTGAAGGTTCTAGACTAGTTGCTATACCTAGAATCCATCTGTAGATCCTCTATTTAAACACTCTGATCCTGCATCTACCACATTCTACCAGTGACTCTGGTAAACTAGTGAAGATATGTCATGATCACTAAGTCATATTTAACTTTGTACTAAATCTACTGGTACATTCTGTATCCTATACTTACAGCTTACCCAGTCACACTTTGGCCTAAACCATCACTTGCAGTCAGGGCTAACTATTAAACTGCTTTTACCCTTGTAAGGTTCACTAAAACCCTAATACTCATCTTTCTGATGTCCTCTCTATCGTCCCCTACTAACTGCTACTCAGGACTAACAGAACTTCCTAGACTTCCAATCCAGATGACCTGGTATGGTATATCTTAGTATCCTTTTCCTTTGGCAATTCTGGCAGCCTGGTTGGTCATGTGCTCTTCTACACATCTTGCCATCCAGTTTATCTGCCTATTCCTTTGGGAGTGTTTCATGGGCTTCTATCAGTTTGACAGCACCGTCAAAAGTTTTGTGCTACCTCCTTACTTAGGATTTCCAAGTGGGTTTTTGACTCTTCAGTTCCTTTGCTTTCTGTGCTCGATGATCTTATCATGAGTTTGTACTGAAGTCTTATGCAACACTAGTTATTAATATTCCTCTATATGGGTGTAACATTACACTTAGCATAGATGTCCCAAGCTCTCATTCGAGATGGTGCAACAAAGGTTACAGATACACCAATCTAACTAATCAACAGAGACAGTTACCATAACACAGACCTATTTTCCAAAATTCATTGTTCATGGAATTTGAACTCTAGACCTGCCACTTGGGGGTTGACAACCTGATCACTTCACTAGATTGCCACACCTCTTTTAATTTATAAACTTAATTTGTATATTAATATATTATTATTAATAAATTTAATATAATAATTAATGAATTAATTAAGTTAATTAAAGAAAATATATATTTTTAGATTAATTTAAAATATAATTATAAATAAGTTTTGAATAATTTAATTTAGTTCTAAACTGGCTCAAGTTGGCTTAAGCTAGCTTAAATAGCTTAGCTCAAAAACCAGCTTGAGCTGGCTTAAATTTAAGTCATTTCTATCTTTACCAAAGAATGTCTATCTCTCTGGTTTCTTCTAGTTGCACTATTGCTAGAGCTTTGTACTTTGATCTTTTAATTCTTACTATTTAAGCATTCTTAAATCTTCTATAGATATATTCTAGCTCATTTTTATTAATATTTGATGACAAGTCCTATATTGTTAAGTATTCACTACCTTCAGGCTTCTTATTGATTTTATTATAATATATATTTGCTTTAGTCTCATCATCTTTCTTGTTATATATTTTTCCTTCAGTTTTCATTATATTGTTTCTTTTTTTATAATGTTCTTCATTGTATACTTTTTGTTTTCCTTTTTTGTCTCTTCTTTCTTTTGGTATTAATTTGTACTAATCATTTTTCTTTCTGCTGATTCTTTGTATTGCCTTGTTTCTGCTATATTTATAGTCAAAGTCTACTTTAATCTACAAGTTTTCTCTTTTAAAGATTTCTTTAATTTTTTTAATATGTTCATTGTTTTTTAGTAATCATCTAATAAATTTTATATGTTTCTCTTGCATTGTACCTGGCACATTGTATGCTAGTATATTGACAAGTAAGCTATTATTTCGATTTTAGTTTTTTTTATTTGGTACCTATATACTGTTTTTGAATAGTATTCTGACTATGTTAATTTTTTTTTCAATTTTTGAATTTCTTTTTTGTTCAGTTGTTTCTTCTTCAATTATATCTTGCATTGCATCTATGGTTACCTTTGTCATTTTTTGTTCTTGTTCTTTTAGCTGTTCTTTAACTTTCTTTTCTTGAATAGATGGCTATATTTTTGTTTGTTTACTAATAACAAAACTTATCTCTGCATCATCTTTTTATTGAATGATTGTGACATCTTTTTGCATTTCTTTGCTGTTTAGCTTCTTACTAGCTATATTCTTTTCTTGTGTTGCTTTATGCAGATCTTCTTGTTTCTTTTCAATTACTATCTGCTATTGTATTTCTTTTCTTTCTCTTATTGCCATCTCTTGTGTTTGCTTTACTAAATCTAATTTTTTATTTGGCTATTCTTTTTTTGCTATTTTTACTATCTTTTTTGCTATTCATAAAAAAGCTATCTCATTTGTATTTTGCCTAGTAAGCATTGCTACAACCCTATCTTCTCTATCTGACACTACATATGTTTTGCTAACTTTATTAAAAAAATGTTTATTATATATATTGCTCAATGCACAAATGCTCTTTTTATGCAGATTGCTTTTATATTTCCTTTATACTCTTTGGGTAAACTTTTATTCATTATTATATCTATTTTTTTCTAGAATATTCTTCTATTTTATTGCTGTGTATTGGTTTGTTTATTTGTATATAGCCACTTATATGTGTTTGTTATTGTTTGATATTTTATATAACTTTTGTACAATGTAAACATATTTATTTTTAAAGTCAGATAGCAATTCCTACAATTGTTATTTCAATGCTAAAATTTTTTCAAAAAATTTATTTTTTTCTTATAACTGCCCTACTATCACTATGTCTATTCTAGTTTTTAAGCTCATTTAGTATATTTATTATTGCTGCTTCTTTTATCTTAATGCTATTTAGGTAGTTTCTTATTAGTATTTATGAGAAAACTTTGTTTTTATTTCTTACTGATTTTGTGTTAAAATGATTATTAAGAAGAGTTTTATTTTTACTGCTTGTTTCAATGATGAAAATTTATTATATTTATTATAATAATTTGTTAATAAATTATTACCAAATTTTTAATTATTAATATATAATTATTAAATCAAATATAGTATAGAAATATTATAAATATATTTTTTTTCAAATTTAGTTATTATATTAGAAATTCTCTTGGCAGAATAATTATATTTTTTTAAAAAACTCCAAGCTTTTTCAAATAATAATTGTTTATTTTTATATAACTAGTCTATTAATGTCTTTTAGTTTTAGTTTCAAAACCAATTCTTAGTACTTTAAAAATTTACTATTTATTAGTTAATAAATAAAAAAATAATTATCAATAAAATTAAATGATATAATATGTTTTTTAAAAAATTTAGCTATTTATTTTAATTATAATAATATTAGCTTTGGCTGGTTTCAAAACTAAAATTATAAGATTATTTAAAAAAATTATTTTATTTGGTCTTACTAAAATTGATTCATTTTTATTTAATTTAAAATAATAAAAAAAGTAAAATCAAGTTTTAAAAAGGTAATATTTAAAATGCACTATACAGTAATACAAGAATTATAATAAAATTTGTATAAACTTTTTTTGCAATATACTAATTAAAAAAAGTAGCAGTAGTAACAGACATTAGTATAGTATTAAATTCTAGATTCTAATCTAAGTTTTAAGTATAGGTATAGTTCTGAATTACAAAAGCCTGCCTTATAAATAAACAAATTATTGATGCATAATATTATAATAAAAACTTTGTTAATTTGAGTTATTATAAGTAACAATAATACATTTTATCAGTTATATATATGTATATATATATAAAACAAATATAAAAAAGTTCTAATAATTTAACTTTTTGATCAAAGTTTAAAACAAACATAATGTATTAATATTATATTCTGAAGATATAAATATGTTATTACAAGCTATTACCTATTTAAAAAAATTTAAAAAGCATATTAGAAGTTTTATAATATTTTACAATTTTTTAAACACTATTAGAAAGTATTTAGAATAAATATCATAAAACCACCAACTTTATAATCTTTATTAGCATTATGCCTCCTAAGTTTGTATTTAAAAAAACATATTGCTATATTAGCAACAAACAAAAAAAAGAAATCTGTAAGTTTGCAAAAAAAAAATTATCTTATAAACAATAGAAAATTGTAAATAAGTTTATGAAACATTATACATCAAATATCTATAATTTTATTTTGTAATAATAGTTTTTAGATTGTTAAGCAAATGAATTAAATTACTAATAATAATTAAATATACTACATATATACTGTATATATTATAAATGCACTAAAAATTTGCAAATGCCTATGTTTAGTACATTGGTACTAGGCTGAGCACTAATGTTTTATTTTATGCCTGTGTCTATAGACACAAAATGCTAAATACAAAATGCCAAACACAAATATCAAACAAAGTTTTAAACATAATTAAATAATAAACATTCAATTTTTGTAGTTGTGCTTATGCCTATGCTTAAATTTTTGTGCTTATGTCTATGCTTAGATTTTTTGTTAAGCACAAACATGAGCTGATCTTTAAAATATACTAGCATTAACAGAACTTATACTATGCCTATTCTTATGCTCATGCTTGTGCTCATGCCATGTCATGTCTTCGCCTATGTTTATGCTTATAACTATGCCTATGTCTACTTATGTTTATGTTCATGCTTATGCTTAATTTTTGTGCTTATACTTATGCTTATGCCTAAATTTTTATGCCTATGCTTATGCCTATTCCTGAGCTTTATATTTATGTTCATGTCTAAATTTTTTGTTAGACATAGGCACAAGCCCGGGTTGCAAACCTTTCTAGCAAAATAAATATCTTATATTGATTAGTTTTATCTCTATCTATGTTTATATCAAAAATATTCTAAACAAAAAAAGTAATATAACTATTGAAAAATAAGCCTCCCATTATGCCATCCATATATTACTTTATAGTTTATAATTATTAATTTTTTATACTGATATTATTTTGCAATAATTAGTAGAATTTGCCTAAAACCCTCATTCATAAAAATAACAGTCTGTGCTCACTTTCAATCATCTTAAAAACGTAGTATTTAATTCAGAGCTTATTGTAACTAATCGATAGAGTTGATACATTAGATAGAGGTCGAACCGGTTTAATGATTCGAGTTTATCACATTTTAACTTATCCAATTAAATTTTGATAAATCTAGAAACATCAATTTATCTAATTTTGATAAATTGTGATAAACTCGAATAATTAAAACCGGTTCCAACCTCCAACACAAGATGACTCGAATTTTAGCAAGAATTTACAATGCAAGACAATAAATGTTGCAGCTGATGCTGAAATTTGAACCTATTTTAATCTGAATTTTTAAAAGATTTTGAGGTATTTTTTTCCACTTTTTTTTATGGTTGAGTTAGTGTTTAGGGTTAGAGTTGATAATTAAAAAGTATATGTGGATTTTAGCAGTGCTTATATTTTCAAATCACGATCCCAAATTTCAGCCGCGACAATAAACATTGTTATGCAAACAACTCTTATTTAAATAAAGTTATTCCGAATAAATATTACTTAAATATTAATTAAAATGTTATAATATTACAGTATTGACGTATGACTTTTTTTGGATCTAATGATTAGGTCTTTCAAATAATAATAATAGTGTTGAAATAAAATTTGTATATTTGCATTTCCGACCATAATGAGTATAGTTTGCAATAATCAGTTACTAACAATAATTAGCTTACTAAACAACTTATAAAGTGGAGAAAAATTAACCCTTGCATTCCGGAATTATAACCACACTTTCTGATAATTTAATTTCCACAATTTATCAGAACTTATAGATTCTAATGTATTGGCTGTTCTTTACTGCAATTTTCATGCAAATATTTAGACAGTATCTAATGCAACTATTTTAATTTACCCGGTTTCAAACATCATATTAGAGCAGCCTGTAACTTGCTTGTTCTTATATGTTCATTCAACAGATTAAATTAAAATGATTCTTACCTCGGGATTTTTTTCCTTTAAATGAATATTTATTAAAGAAATAATATTTATATCTCTTGAAGTAGAAAATACATGATTTTTGATAGAGCTGACGGGTCTACCTCTCTATTCGGAAAGGAGATTAAAATACTCAGTCAGAAAGCCAATTATCATAACCATCATCATAACCATCATCATAACCATCATCATAGTCTAAGAAATCCCACAGAAAAACATATCTATTATTATTTAATTCAAAATCACTATTGTCAAGATCTGTATCATTTTCAAAATCGCTACTGTCACGCGCATCATTATAATAATCACTCCAATTGCGCCTGAAATATGGATCATCAAGACCTTGAAATTTATCATCTGTATCAGGAGAATGTCCTTTCATGGTGGAATCAAAACGAACCGTTGAGATATGTGCTTTTGCCATATCTAAGATGGACTCATCTGTTATTTTTGAACTTGATATGTCTAACATTTCGATATGAACATCTTTGTGTTTGCATATAACGTCAAGATGATCACAGGAGAATTTTTTTGATCTGGCGAATGATAAAGAAGTTAAATGACTTGCTGTATTATCAAGAAACTCTTTAAGGGAATTGGCAGAAAATTCGCAATTGATATCAAAGCAAAAATGCTTGACTGTTTGGGGAAGTTTATGACCAATAAAAATAAGAAATGAGCTAGCGTTAAAAGATCTCCACTTGGTTCGTTGGCCTTCGACAATGTTAAAACGTTCCAATTTGGGAAATGATTTAAGCATGTACAATGAAGACTTTGGAAGCAACTCATCAGAATAAGTCATATTAGTGAGCCTATTCCTGAAGTTCTTAGTGTACATGCGAATGGTAATTTCTGTAAGTTCAGGAACAACAGTAGCAGCAGAATTTATGATTGAACTAGCATTAAGATTATCGACATACAAACATCGTAAGCGACTAAATGAAGTATTTGCTCCTGGAAACTTAAAAAAGTTCCATTGTGATACAGTTAATTGCTGTTGATTGATATGAAAACGATTCTGAAAGAAAGGAGCTGTCAAATCATTATCGATCCTCTCAAGATTATGACAGTAGCTGACAATTGCATGACAAAGTACTTTGACAAATTTTGTGTCGATAGGTTTTTTAAAGACAGTTTTCTTGTAATTTTCAGGTACGACTTCACGTGCAATACCCTTGCTAATCTTGACAAGTCCTGAGAAGCTAAAATTTCTCATATAAGACAAATAGTGGTAACATGGGGATCGATAAAGAGCAGATGGTGCGAATTGATGTTTGGCATTACGATCAAGAAAAGGTAATAGTGAATAAATAAGTTTTGCGCGACGACTTTTAGATTTAGTGACAACGAATGGATCGCGCCAAAGTTCTGGAATGGCGTGCTCCGACCAGTGATGGTTTACCAGAGCACAAGAATACAGCGAAGAGATATCACCACGTAGATATTTGAATATCTCATTAAAACAGAGTGTTGGTGGTGTTGAAGCCATATCGACCGATTTGAATAAAGAACTCATATATAGGTACTTGAAAGTTTGTGCAACTAGACACAACACAATGAAAAATAGTAACGCCAAACGGTGATCTGATACAAAATAGGTCAGATAATGATTAATTTCTTAAAATACAAAATCATATTATCTGAAAGAATGTTTGAATGTTTTACTTCAACAATGATAATTACTTTTTTATCATTCATATGCTATCTTTTATACAGTGGTCAAAAGAGTGACTATAATTTTAAGAAATCAAAATTTGATTGTAATTCAATATTCACATAGCGATGGGCTTGAAACTATATAATAAAACTTTTGTTTATTAGAAAATATATAATTAATATAATTTTGTCCATATATAAATACTAAACTATGAAAAAGCTCCAGATTTGGGATATACGTACGTTATAAGTAAAACAAAATTTATTGAAATTTCATAAATTTAAATACATACTAGTACAAGTTTTTACATAATATTCACTCAATTCTCTTACAACATACGGTCAGACCTCATTATAACCACTCATAGTCACACTATTTTAGCCTTAGCTAGAGCTGTTAGACGAACCCCTTAGGTTTCGCCAAAAAAAAAATATCAAAATGCTGAAATGCTGAGCTAGCGAAAGGTCCCCCGACAAAGGTCACGAACTTGTAGATCCATTTTTATAATAAAATATTGAAATTTTTACGCTATAAGAAAGGTTAAAATTTTTATTATCGAATAAAATTTTAATTTATATTAATCGATTATAGTTTCAGTAAAATGCTTTCTTTAAGTTTTTAAATTCTTTTTAAAATCGTCAGTTTAAGGGTAGAGTACATGTAGATCATTTGTCATATGATTTGCGCAGTAAATTTAGATTTACATAGTAAGTAAAAATATTATTTTTTAAAAACGTACTAAAATTTTATTAAATTTTTAGGATATATAAATTAAAATGATTTATTTATTATAATAAAAAATTATAATATATATTATTTTAAAAAAACTATACTTGTATATATCATAAAAGTCTCGATGATAAATTCAAATTCTCAGTAGTAACATTCTGATTGGTTGATTATCATATGATTATTATATGATTTTTATAATAGATTTATAATATCAAATCTTTAAATAAACCTATCTCAATGAATTTTAATCCAATTTAATAATTCTACTATCATTAGAATCATAAAAATCTGTTTTATAATTTTGCTTGAAAGCTTAAAAACAGTTAAGTTAATAAAAATATTTTTAAATATCAAAATAAAAAATTTACAATTAAAATTATATGATAAGTGATCTATGTAAATTCTACCTTTAATCAAGAAACAAACCTTTTAAAATACTTATAGGTTCTAATTATATATAAAATCTAAAAAGATTTATTTTTTAATTTGATTAGATACGATGATTTTTTGCAATAATTAAATTAAATTAATTTCATTTTTATACACAAAATTTAGTTAACTGTTAGAAGATAAATTGCATGACCTCAGACTAATCAAATTATAGATTTTGATGATTGTCAGCAAAACAATACAAGAAAAACAGACCCAAGAGGTTATCTTAATATCAAAAAAAAAATACAAGAAAAATAAAAACTTAAAAAATACAAAAAATGGCAGTCTAAATCTATTTTAGATAGGTTAAGTAAAAATGTTAGGAAACAATTTTGCATATATAATTCTATCTAAAATTCAACTTCATCTCTAATCTTTTTTTTATTTATTTATATAATATTAAGTAGAAAAATTATTTTTTTTTTTTAATATTAATGGTGTTAAGTAGAAAAATTAAAAATACATAAATATACTAATTGATATAAATGTATAATTAAAAAAATATTTCTAAACTATATTATTTTTGCTATATATATCTAACTACATCTAGTATGATATTATTCTTTATTTTCTGTTATTATTTAATTTAACTATTATTAATATTTAACTATAAAGAGAATAAAAAGATAATTTAGTTAATAGAAGTAAGTAGATATAATAAAATTTTGAATGAAAATTTTAGAGATAAAGGAATCTATATTGGTATTAAAAGTAAAAATAATATTATTAAAATTAGAAAATTGTAAGATAAATAGGTAAATATTGGTTTTTTTTTTAGTTAAAACAATAATTCCTTGTACTAATTTCTTTTTATGTTATTTGATATTTCAAGTTTGTCAAACAGTAGAATTAAATCAGTTTAGTAAAAAGTTAGATAAAGAAATAAAAAAATTATTGATTAGTTTTTTGAGAATAAGTTGAAGTTGTTTGTATTAATCAGAAGTTATTATATTCTAGATAAGTAAAAGTAGTGTATTATATATAATAAAGTTTAAGATAGAGTTTTGTAAATTAGGAGTTTGTATTATTGTATAAAGTAATGTTTCTAAAAAGTTTAATAAGTTTAAAACATTACTAATTGTATTGAGAAGAATGTCTTATAAGTTATATAAATAAAGTAAATATTAAAGTAAATATTTAATATTTTTATATTGGTTACAATATAGGTAGTTGGAGTTAAATAAAGAATAGAATCTTTTTTTGTTTTTGCTAAGGTTATTAGTTATTAGCAGCTACTGTCTTTATTGTGAATTTAATTATGATTATATACCTTGTACAAAATAACCTCTATATTATACTAACAGATAGTGCACAAGTTCCTATATTCTAAAATGTTATTTAACATAATTCTAACCTTTCTGTCTATATAACTATTAGGCTATTACATATTTTAGAATATATTATCTAACTGTAAGATTTCAGGAAACTCTATTGCTAACTAACTACTTATATTTAATCTTTGTTAATAGAACTTGTCTTTGTAAAGTTCATTCAGACCTTAGTACTAATTTTATAACATATTCTTAGTACTTAGTTTATATTCTGCTTTAGTTCTCAAACTTCTAATTCAGATAACTAGAAGAACTATAGCCTGTTCCTAGTATCTTAGAGTTTTATCTTCCAAGATCTTTTTTCTCTAGTTCAAGATTCTGATGACCTGATTGGTAGTACCTCTTACTTGAGGTTTTTGCCTACCTAATTCTTTTTATATTAGTATTTATTTTCTAGATCTAGTTTTTACAATAGTAGTATCAAAGATCTGTGCTACCTTTTTATTCAGATTTTTTCAAGTAGGTTTTGGTTTTTTAGTTTTATGAATTTACATGACTACAAAAACTTATCTTTAGTTTGCACTGCTCAATATTGGTTTACATTCTTTTATATATCTTTAATATTGCACAAATTTTTTATGATCTGCTAGTTATACTAATATAATTATAGTTACAGATATCTTATTTCAACTAATTGACAGAATGCTATCATTGTAATATTACTTACCTTTTATAATACTAATATTATATAGGTAGTTTTTTAAATTTTTAATATTGATAAATTTTGAACTTTTAATCTACCACTTAAGGAGCTAACAACTTATTTATTTTACTAAATTGCTAAATTCTTTAAGTAGAATATTAAATATTTAAATTAGATATTGTTTTTTTTTTTAAATATTTATGGTGAGGCCATGCTTTTGATTAGATATTGTTGTAAGTTGTTCAAAAGTATTTTATTTTTAAAAAAATATAAATTAAAAGTAAAGTTTTAAAAATTAATAATTTTAGTTAATAGTTGAATATTTATAGTAAAAAAATTCTGTAATAGTTTAAGTTAAAGAAGTTTGTTAAAATATTTAAATAAAAATTAGGTTTTTATAGGATTTATATAATTTGTATATGATTAGTATTTGGTTCTAAATAAAGAAAATAGAAAAATAAAAGTGATTAAAATTAAGTTTTAATTCAATTTGTTAGTTTTTTGTTTAGTTAAAGCATCAACTATATTATATAAAGTATTATTTAAATAAAATTTAACTTTATATATAGTGTAATTAATATTTTTAAGTTTGGTTAAGAAGTTCAGAATATGAATAATATTCTAATTGTTTTGTTTAATTTATGAGTTATAGTTATAAAATATTAGACATATGAGGGTTTGAATAATAAATAAGCTGTCTAGATACAGTAAATATGAATTTGGTAATTTGCAGATAGAATAAGAAAAAAAAGATGAAACTGCTAATTTTGTTTTTGTAGAGTTGAATATATAAGTTATAGAAATATTAAATTTAACTTGCATATTATTTTCAAAAATCTAAATAATACCAGTAAAAATATTTTGTGTTTGTGAGTTGAATATTAAGACATAAATATAAAAATATAAGTTGTTTAAGTCTAAAACCAAAAATTTTTTATAAAGATTAATAAGTTGCTTTTGATAAATAGAATTAGATATTTGTTTTGTATTAAAAAAATTTTTAATAAAAGTAATAATAGTATTTTAAAAATTTGTAAAACAGGTTTGTATAATTCTGAGTGAATATTTTAGAGTACTTAAATTTTTTAAATATTGATATTGAGCTTAAAATATTGATTTTTTTTTTGTTTTTTGTATTTAAGATTAATAGGTTGTTTATAATTAATTTGAATAATTATAGATATAGATAAAATATGAATTGTATTTGTTGTTAATATAATAATTTGATATTTTTAAAATTTTATTGCAGCTATAGGTACAACATTTAGTGTAGAACCTTAAAGCAAACTACTTAAATAGGCAACTAAAAGTTGCACATGTGACTAGCTGTACTCTCATCTCTGTAAAAATAGTTGTAATAGCT
>CAJVQA010004450.1:0-17558 GCA_910591915.1 Cetraspora pellucida
AGTATTTATGTTCTTGATTTGTGAACTTGCTTTGCTGTTCAAAATTCCAATGATTAATAAATGTTCTTTATACTTACGGGCTAAAATAAGAAAAATAATTAATATTTATAAACTTATTTGCTAATCGTAATTAAAAGATTTTTTTTATACATACTCTCTAATAAATAAAATTGATTTATTAAAATTGTATAAAAATATTTTCAATTTTTCAAATGATAAAATTTAAAAAATTAGCTTACTTGTTAAACCATTTCGAATATTTATCAAAATTTTTTTCTACGCCAATTCCGTAATAGTAACAAATAGCAGTTTTCCGAATTCCCATCAAATTACCTGCCTCCGCTGACTTTAAGTAATGCTCGAATGCTTTTTGTTTATCGATTTCAATCCCAATTCCTAAATTATAACAATAACCAACTTGATAAATTCCGTCTGGATTATTAAGGTCGGCGGATTTTTGATAATTAACGAATGCTTCGTTTTCATTTTTTTCAACTCCAATTCCATGTTCGTAACAATAACCAAGCAAATAAATCCCGTTTGGATAGTTTTTTTCGGCCAATTTTTGACATTCATTGAAATTCAATTGATTAAAATTTTCATTTGCCATTTTGATTTACGAAAAAAAACGGTAAAAATGCAGATAGCATTTCAACGATATTGCTTATTTATTTTAGCAGTGGTTATACAATTGCCTGAGTTATATCGGTACAATTCTGCCATAATTTAAAAATGGCCATTATAGTTGCGCAATATGCATAAATAACAAAATTGGCAAAATTAAATTTTTTTGTAATTACTGGTCGACTCACGATCATCTGAATTGTGATAATCCGAATTTCCGCAGTAGAACTTCGGATAACCATGTATGATATACTGTATTACGTAATTATCAAACCTATTTCGGCACTTGGAAAATGTGCACAGCATAGATCTTTTGAATTACGAATCAGATTTCAAGATTAGGTGCAACGTAACGCGATTATAAAGCTTCAAAACAAACGTTGTTCTGCCAAAATCGCTCATAACTCAAAAATCAGCATAAGAAACTACCTTTTGTGCTCTAATTAAAAGGTTTAATTAAATAATTTTACCATATTAACTACTCCTTTTCAACTCTTAACCCGATTCTAACTCTAACCTTACCGAATTTTAAGAATTTCGTCTGCGCCACAATCCATTTCTGAATATTGATTAAACTACTGTATACGTAATTGCATTTGTGTTACATGTAAAATGGTTGTACATACATTAAACATGTATTTTTTGTACATACATACGTACGTCCTCATAAACTTTACCATTTCAAAATGATTGAGCAGCTTCCGAATGAAAGCCTTTATGAAGTATTTAATTACTTCAGTGACCTTAAGAATTATGGTGGAAGTTTATTTTCATGCCTTCTTGTAAATCGAAAATGGTGTAGAATTGTTGTGCCAATATTATGGAACAAACCATTGGATTATTTATTTGATGAAAGGATTATAATGATGTATTTTTTATCATTAAACATTGAGGAGCAAAAACAACTTTTTCTACTAAATATAAAGCTTCCAAAATTTGTAAAGTCATTATTTAATTATACTTCTTATACTACCTCTGTTGAAGGACATAATTTACATAGAAGCATCGAACAATGGCTTAGTTCTCTCTTATATTATCCATTGAGTAGTTATAATAAATCAATCCCATATTATAGGTTGTATCCACTTATTTCCCGTGATTTAGTTAATACATTCAAATCATCGTTGGTCAAAATGTTTCTGCGAAAATGTAATAAACTTAAAATTTTAAACATTTATGGAAATATTGATAGTAAGACGATAGAAATCCTTAATATAAACACCAACTTAACTTCTCTAAAACTTTTTTGCAATAACTTTAATTCAGAAGGGATAAAAAAACTATTGATGGAAGTTCTCTGTACAAATACGAATTTAACCTCTTTGGGCATTACTTATAATTTGCTTATTTATGATGATATAAAAAAATTAGTAAAATCTCTTTGTAGAAATTCTATTTTGACTTCTTTGAATCTTGCTAGTAATTCCCTCGGTTCTGAAGGTGGAAAAGAAATAGTAAAGGTTCTTTGCACTGATTGCAGTTTGACGTCTTTGAACCTTGCTTGTAATTTTCTTGGTTTTGAATGCGCAAAGGCATTGGCAGAGTTACTTTATAATAATTGCACCTTAACGTTTTTGAATCTTTCTGGAAATGAATTTGGGTCTGATGGAGTAAAGGAATTAGCAAAGGCTCTTTACAGGAATAATACTTTGACTTCCTTGGATCTTAGTAGCAACAAACTTGACCATAAAGGTGTAAAAGCATTGATAGAGACTCTTTACATAAATAATACTTTAGTTTCTTTGGATCTTATGGGTAATAATTTTGGTCCTAATGTTGCCAAAATTTTCGCGGAAGCTCTTTGCAAAAACATTAAATTGACCCATTTGAACCTCAGTATTAATAATTTTGGCTTAGAAGGAGGACAGGCAATAGCAGAAGCCCTTTGCAAGAATAGTACCCTGATGTTTTTAGATATTAGTTATAATAATCTTAATTTTGAAGGAGGAAAGGTATTAATAGATTCTCTTAACAACAATACGTCTCTATTGGGTTTAATTCTCAGTGGGAATAAATTAGCCATTAAACGAGAAAATCAATTTACAGAATACATTTTATGTCGGCTTAACCGTCTTCATTGTTATGAACTTTGCTGTAACAAAGATTATTTAAAAGAAGAACTAGCAAGGGTTGGGAATAGAGTTATTACTGAAAGCTTTTGTCCTAAGAATATTCATTTTAAACCTATTTAATAAATATAACGTTTGATATTAATTATTCTATAATATTTAAAAATACACATATCTATCTATTCATGTTTTCGAAAAGACCGTTACAAATTATATTACCAAGATATATTTATTGTTATATTATCTAGATCAAATTTAAGAAAAGGATTTTTATAAATTAGTGTAAATGAAATGAATTTTATGTATTAGTAAAATGCACGTGGATTTCAATCTATCGATTAATAAAAAATGATCCAATTTGTGAACTATGAATATTCTTATATTCACTGATTAAATTATATAATAAATGAAATAAATATTTACAGCTTTGATTGTGAACTTATTTTGCCGATTTTGAATACATTAATTGATAAATGTTCTTTATACTTACCGATTAAATTGATGTGAATGAAATAAATTATATATAATAGTAAATAAGTATTTATGATCTTGAATTGTGAATTTGTTTAGATCCATCGATTAATAAATGGCCTTCATACTCATCGATTAAATTAATGCGAATAAAATGAATTGCATATAATGATAAAGAGTGTAGAGATGGTGAAAAACGGGGTTTACTGATTTAAAACACGTGATTATTAATCTGGAGATGCTGAGGTATATATTAATCTATTCAGATCATAATCATTACATGTTTTAAATCGCCAAAAAATGATATCTACTATCCTCATCTAAAAGGTAAATCATCGCAAATTTAAGGTGCTAAATCATGAGTTTTTATTGCTATAATGTGAATATGCTAATAAAAATTATCATTGCATCATGTTATTCTAGTTGATAATGTTGAATGGCAATTGAGAGCAAGATTTATGTAATGACAAGTTAGCTTTGGGCGTAGTATAAATTATACAAAATAGATGTTAATTATCGTTAAGAATTCATATCTGATGATAGTGAAGTTATTAAGCCAAGTAGTTTAGTTGGCGGTAAAGGAATGTTATTCACAAGGTAGGTTACTTACTTATTTATTACGAGGTAGGTAACACTGTCTATTATTCTGAGTAATTATCTATACATATTAACATCCAAGAGCTTCAAACCAAATCTTGAGCCCATATCTAGAGTCCCAAACCATTTTCAGAGGTTCGAACCTAGACCTTGGTCTCAAACTGCCATTAGGAGTCTCAGACCTCAGGAAAATTTAACAAAAATATTTGTAACAACAATCTCTGATCATCAATTCATAAGCCAAATAAATTATCCAACATAAAAAAAATTGTAACCATTAAATAGTCATGAACAGGTACATGAGTGAAGGTTGGAGCACTCTTAAATGTTAAAGAAAACAAATAAAATATTTGACATTAATCTTTGCTTGATCAAATTTTTTTCTCTGGTAGGTAAATGTTTTCCAACACAATGTGTACATAGCACTAAAAAGCTTCTATACATTGACATCTTTTTTGGAGAAAAACAATGACAAAGATTCGTATTAAAATTTAGTGAACGCATACATCATAATATGTTAAGGAATAAACCAGACCAACCACAAAAATTACAAGTAACTGTCAATTACTCCAAACCTTTTAACCAAGGACACAAAAATTCTTTTGATTTAAAGCAAATTTTCGATTGATATATGCAAAAATTTCAATAAATTTGATTGATTTATGCAAAAATTTCATTAAATTTCGAGTTTTCTATAAGCAGTTTCAATTTATTTTAACTAATTAGAAATAAAAAAATCTAAACATTTAAGCAAGATTTCAATTCAATTCTGTTTAAAATATAAATCTAAATGATTATAATATAAAATATTGAGTATTTGAAGAGAATTTTCATTCAAATTTTCTTTGTTCATATTTAAAATGTTGTTATAAACAAAAAATACATTCTATACTATATGATGAAATTGGCAACCAAGCATAATCTAACTGATTTGGCTTAAAAAAGATAAATTGTGAGAATTTTTTGTCTTTTAAATCTGAATACTTTACTGAAAGTAAATTCAAATTACAATATATATCTTATTATTAAATAAGTAATATAAAGAATTGAACAATTTACAAATTAAAGCATTATAAAAAAGAATATTTTTAGTTAAAATAGGTTAATAAATTTTGAATTAAATATTTATATTGTTTTAAAAAGTGTTTAATAAGAATAATTTAAAATATAATTTTCAAATTTTTTATAAGTAGCATATATACTAATTTAAATTTTAATAAAAAATAATATTAAAATCAAAATTAAAAGTTTAAATTAAGAAATTAAGATTTATTCGAATTTTCTAATTGTATATTATTATTTATATAAATCTCTAATTAATTTAAATATTTTTTAATATAAAGAACCAAAAAAAATGTTTATAATAAAAAATTTAAACTATTAATAAGTTGATATATATAAAGTTTAAAAAATTTAATTTATAGTGTTATAATACTATAGTGCTAAAAAATGTAACTAATTAATATTTAAAATCAGATATAGTATATGGATACTTTTTGTATAACAAAAATAATAAAATTTAAAAAATTAATTATATTTTAAATTTTTAGTTAAAAATATAGTAACTTAGTAAAGTAGATAAGTTATTATCTCTCTAAATAACAATTTGGAAGTTTAAAACCTATTGACAACAAAAATTTGGTCAATTATCTGTATTATAACAACTATTTTTATTAATCAGTTAAAACAAGATACTTATAACTATAGTTACATTAGCATAATTAAAAGATTATAAAATATTTGTATAATTTTAGTTATGCAAAAGAATGCAAACTGGTATTAGATAATACAAATTCAAGATAAGTTCTTGTGATTATGTAAATATGTAGAATTAGAAAAACAGAAGATTATTTGAAAAGATCTAAATAAAAAGATAACATAAATCTTTAATAGTACTACTATAAAGATTAAATCTAGAAAATAAATATCAATATAGAAAATTAAATAATCAAGAACTTCTAGATAAGAAATACTACTAATTAGGCTATCAGAATTTAAACTAAAAAAGAATATTAGACCAGACTTGATATATCAAAGACAGATTACAGGCTATCTAAATTAAAAGTTTAAAAATAAAGCAGAAATATATTAAAGTACTATAAATATATTGCAAAGTTAGTAATAAGCTTTAAATAAACTCTGCAAAGAAATAGTTTTATTAATAGCCTATAGAATAAGTAGATTAGTTAGCAAAAAGGTGTTTAGAAACTTATAATTAAATAATATGCTTAAATAAATAATAGCTTGATAAATATACAAAAAAAAGACTAAATATTAAATTAGATAATACTTAAATATATAGAATTTAGATACTATTTATCTAGTGCAATATAGCAAAAGTAAATATTTCATTATTTGTAGATCAGTTACACAATTGATAAAAAACTTTTTTATATTGTTTTACAATACTTTTTTAGAAAGTTCATATAACTTATCCTGCTATAAAAGGTAAATAAGTTTTTTAAGTAAACTTGAAGTATTTAAACTATACTATTAACATATTTATTTAATTCTAATTAATTTTATATCATTGTGTTGCTATATCTTAGCAAAGTTACATTTAAAACATATATAATTAAAAATGTAAAACCACTAAGTTGACTAAATTTTATATAACAAATAAAGAAAAAAAAAGCAATACTGAAAAGCAACAATTAAGTAAAGATAATATATCAAATACATTGTTTTATTTAATTATTAAAATATGTGCTGCATAGAAATTTTCTAATTAATAAATAATAATATATAATAGATAACTAACTATATATATAATATTTTTTTTGTTTAGGATATGAGTAAGTCAATATAAAAGAGACAAATCATTTTTAGTAAAATTTTTTTAATTTTTAAATTTAAATAATTCAACAATTATTTAATCAAATCTGTTAAAATTTTTTTTATTTTAATCTTGAAATTATATAAAATTAAAATAAAAAAAAATTATTAAATTTAATAAAATAGTTGCTAAAATATTTAAACTTAAAGTTAAGGAAACATTTACTTAGAAAAAATTTGTTTCTTTCTTATTAACTTACTTTTATATATTAAAATTGATATATATTTATATATGTATGTACTAATATTAAAAATATTTTTAATAGTAAAATAGTAGTTATATTATAGAAATCATATAAGATATATAAGTTTTATATTAGAGATAAGCTAATTGTATTAAAAATTATTAATTTTTATTATAGTATAATAGAAATTAGCTTACATAGTATATGACTTAGCTAGATAATACTAGTAAACTATTTAGAAGCTATGCAAGTACAAATTGAAGTCTTTATTTTGATCTTTTAGAGAAATTGAGAATTATAATTATTGAGAATAACTATAACAGTTATACTTGGTATATTTTAATAATATCTACATTTGCATTATTAATTTTTATCTAAAAATTTGCAATTTTTCATTTAGTATCAAAATCAAAAATCAAAAGAGAGTAATTTATATAGTAAAATTGCTTAACAAAAATTTTCATTAGAGCATTAAAGGTAATTACTTATGCTAATTTTTGAGAAGTAAGCAATTGTTGCAAAATAGTTATTTTGTTTAATTTTTTCTAATTTTGTTACTAATTTGTAGTTCAGAAAATTTATATCACAAACCTGGTATATATTGCAACTAAAAAATGTGTTGACATAGTCAAAATGGCAAGACAGTCACTTCCCAATTGAATATATCATATAACTTACAAGTTAGGCTTAATCAAAGAGACATGTTATATTTAATGAGTAGATGATTTATAATTCTAGATATTATTATTATATAATGAAAACATGATATTATTATTAAAAAATAAATTTTATTAGATTACAAAAAACAAACATTTTTTTTTATAAAACTTGAAGCCTTTATTATATATTTTCTTATAGAGCATGTTATACACTTTATTTATAATATAGCTCTTATACTTATTATTTCATATATATTAATTATAATGTCTACACTAATTATACTAATTATAATATTTATACTAATTATTATAATTATATACTATATTCTCTTATTACACTGATATTATTGTCAACCAAATATAGAATACAGTGTATACTGTTAGTAAATCTATTTTAGAGAGACATTTAAAGTTTAACACTTTTTAGTTTTCTGATTTGTAATTAATATTAAGGGTTAGGATTATATATAGACTAGAAAGTTAATAAATATATAATAAAATTATATTTTAGACACTTTTACTTAGTGCATCAAGACCAGTTTAGATAGCTATTGTTTTTATTTTTGTATTTTTGGTTTTGTTAAATTGTTCAGAATAATGCAAAAAATATATTGAGAAATTTTGTAAGATGTCAGACTTTAAATGAGACCTATTTTAAGTAAGTAATTAATATAGTTATTAGTTCATTACTGTGTTACTTCAGATAATTGCCCAGATGATAGTCTGAATGATCACTTAAAATCTTAAGCAACTTTGATCATATAGGTGAAAATTTTTGATAGAAATGTTGTAATTATCAAAATTATATAATATTATAGAATCAGTACCAAACTAATTTATATTATATATTAGCAATATGTAATATATATGTATATTATACCAATACCTATAAATGTATCCTTGTAGTAATGTGATATAAGTTAATTAAAAACTTTTAGATAATATTCATATCTAACATTATTTTGTATATATCATAGCAACTCTTAAATCTTTTTTTTGTTAGCTATGCAATAATTTATATTCTTTTAAGCAGTTATAAAATATTAAATACAAAATAAATTGTGTAGTTTCATATTACCAGTATTTTTTTATTGTATTTGAAGAAATTAGTAATCATTTTTATGCAGTTTTTCTTCAAGATATTAACAGTAAATTGGGTTTTTACTGAACAAATAAAAGAACAAAATATTTTTAATAGAATTGTCCTGAAAGTTTATTCTATTAATTTTTTTTCAATGAGTTAGGATTTTATATTAGCTGTTTATATGAAGATATTTTTGTATTTTTAATAGCCAAAATGGCTATAATCAGATAGGAACTATAATACAATGTAAATTTTGAAGAAGACAAACAAAAATGAAAAGTGAGACCTTTGTGTTAGTTGAAGAAATGAATAGTAAAAGCAATATTATTGAAAAGTCAATTGAGTTTATTTGGCAAAAAAAGTCAATTACAAAACAAATAAATAAAAAAAATTTTATATATTATATGAAATATTAAAATATACTTTAGAGATGTAGTGCAAAACAATTGAGATAGCAAATTAGATATCAAAAATATGATTTAATAATACAACATTAGCAATAGTTATAATTTTATTATATAATTAAAATTTTGATATTTTTATTATTTTTTTTAAATACTTAGTAGATGTTTTGTTAATTTTATAATATATTTGTCAATTTTTAAAATTACAAATTTGATATACAGCTGACTGTTTTTCTTTACTAGGCCTTTATCTTTAGTGTATTATTAAAAAATAACTAAACCTAAAAAAATTATATTAATAAATAGTTTAAATTTTTTATAATATAGTATAATATTTTGTATATTTATATGTTCATAATTTTTTTTTTATACTTGATGTAGTAAACTATTGTAAACAAAAACCTTGTTGATATAATTCTTGCATAAATAGTAGTATATAATATGCTAATACATACATATACAAAGTTATATCAATTCATTGATACAATCCTTCTTGTATAATTTTATTATCTAATATTTTTATTGTTGTTTAACAAAATCTTGAACCCACTTGCAAGCATCTTGTAAAAATTAAATTATATCTTCTTTTGATAAATTGTTACATTGCATCATACAATATAATTAATAAAATCTTTTTTATAAATTTTTAATATTCTTAACTTGTTTATTAGTAAGAAAAATAGAAACAAGAAATTTTTAATAATTTTTAGTTTTATTGGTCTTATTAATATACACCAAATTCACATTGCAGTTTTAGTTTTTTTTACAGGTAGAAAAAATTTAAAACTAGTAACTCCAATTAATTTTATTATATATTCAATTTTTTTTAAACAGATATTGAATTTGTTGATTTATAGTCAAAAGTTATTAAATTATACATTAGTTCAAAAAAAAGCATTTGAGCAATATATCAACAATGCATCAAATGTAAATGATCTGAAACACATTATGTAGATTTAATAAATAATAATAAACTTAAACAAATTTGATCTAAATTTAAATAAAACTTAATAAATTTTATTTATTAAAATATTTACATATATATATAGGTTATATTATCACTTCTAATACATCATATTTTATAAAATAAATCAAAAAGCTTATTAATAATATTAAATCTAATAATTGTTATTTTAAATTATACTTTTAAGATTATATATACTATAATATTAAAGTTTAAAAATAAATTTATTATATTTTAATTAAATATTTTTTCTTATCAATTTACAAATTTATAAAAAATATTTAAATTATTTAGTTTTTAATTTATAACCTTATTTTTTATTATACAAACTATATTTTGTCTATTAAATAAAAATATTCTTTATATTGTTAAAGCCAAAATGTGTACCAGAGTTGCTCTAACCCAGTGCCACCCCAACCTATACCCTTTTACAGTAAGAACGCCCCTGAAACAAGCAAACGATTGTGCATCGATTGTAACCTGAGAAACTTGGAAGCCAAGCCACCCATCTGAAACAATGCTGTAATGATGCAGAATCAGGTACTATAGCTGTTTGGTAGAGTAGATCTGCCAGATTGGGCTAGTTATTTGTAACACATGAGGCCATTCAAGATCCTGATTGTAATGACAGATCTGAAACTGTTGATTTCAGAGAGAAAATGTTGGATCTTGGGCCTCTGTGCCATCTCTTTTTGTGAGCTGCCATTCTTGTATATAAGTGCCTTTTTTTTAGAAGAAGAAAGAAAAGAATTAAGAGAGTTAACAATCATATTAATAATAAAAAAAACTGCCATTAGCAATAAACCGAGACCTTGCACTCACACCTTAGCCTTGCCAAATTGTTCTGCCTCTTCCGTGGTGCACCATTTCATGACATTTGGTATTCTCAAGCAACAATCCATCATATTTTCCTTGCCCCTATTATTCCAAATATAAAACCATAAAAAAAAACTAATCACCTTCAACAATATTATTTTGTATATTAAATAAAATTTTTTTAAAATTTAAAAAAATTTTTATTAGAATAATTTATAAATAAATACTTGTAAATATAAAAAATATAGTAATTTTTTATATAAAATATATTTAGGAAATTACTTTTTATACCCTTCATTATTGCTATTTATACTACCCTACCTCTGCAAAAAAATATTTTAACTAATCATTTTATAATAGTTATATAATACCAATCAAATTAAATAATTAATAACTAAAAAATATAAGTTATAATTCAAAAACTTACCAAAATTATATAATGTTTTTATATAAATAACAATAATAGGAGGTACAAATAGCAATGCCCATCATCTTAAATTGGTTAGAGATATTAAGTTCTTAAATTCAAAAGTTTAATCTATAAACTTATTCAACATCTGAATATAAACCAAATTTTTTATAACTTTGAAGTATATTGATGGAATAGATTAGTAAAGCAATCAAGATTCAGCAAATCAACCAAATCGTACAGTTAAAATGGGTCGGGTGGCCCATGTCCTAAGTAAATTGGTCCAAGAATAATTTAGCTATAGTATAGTTGACTGTATTATTGCTTAATGCCAGCTTAGCTCTAGGTTCTAAATTTTAGCCAATCTGCTGAATTTGGTTGCTCCATTAAATCAATTCATGGTGTAACCAGAATGGTATGTATTCTTTCGACAGTTAACACTAAGGGTTAATTTGACTTAGAATTAACAGAAATTGATCCTTCATTTAGTGTGCAACATAAAAAAAAATTTAATTTACAATAGTACATGTTATGATTATAATTCTATACCAATTATTATAATAAAAATAATGTAGGATTATAATCATAACATGTACTAGCAGAATGATCTAGTATTGTAAATTAAATTTTTTTTTTTATATGTTGAACACTGGGTAAAGGATTGATCACATAACATTGACAGTTCCTCCTGTTCTTAAAATTATATTGGTCAAGAATTGAATCAGTTTGTCATTAACCAATCAAATTAAATGCATATAATGAAATAAAATAACTTGCATTAAATTAAACTGGGATATAATGTATTTTACATTGCAAAATATCAAAATTCAAAGTGAATAAGAAAAAACTAAATGAACTTACAATAAAATGTTTATTTTTTATTACATGAATACTATATTATGTGCATCTACTTATTGTACTAAAATCATAGTAAAAGTATATTAAATTCTAGTTTTTTTGTTTCTGAATGTGCGATTGTAATTTTCACATTTTTTGTATCTTTAAATTTTTCTAATCAGTTAACCATTTAATCCAGCAATAGTAATATAACTTTGGCTAAGACCAACACAATTTGGCCTAAAACTGTGAACAAATTTTTATATAAAATTAAAGTGATTCTTTAAATAGCACATCCTTTTTGCTTTATTAATAACCTTATGTCACAAAACCTGAATATCTCAATGTATAAATATTTCTAAATTGCTTTACTGAAGTTCACAAACTATGTTAAATTTCCCTTAAGTAATTTCTTTGTTTTTCTAATTAATCGCATTGCTATGTATAATTAAAAGTTTATAACATATTAAAGCAACTAATATATAATCACAAATCGACTTTAGAATGATTAAGCATATACTCAAACTAATCATGCATATATTCAATTGACCAATTGAAGCTTTTTTTCACACTGTCCTAAAGGAATAATGTTATTACCTATCTATTGATATGCTCTTTTAACTACTATAAAAAAAACAATCTAAAGAGGTTCATATTATTTGAATTTGGCTGTAATGCTGAAGAGATATATGTTGTCATCATATAGTTTTAATTCAATCTTTTCAAGAACCAAAATTTGCTTTTAATCTAGATTTGAAAAAAGTGAATAAATGGGTTGGCGTTAATAGATATCAAGCAGATTGACATTTAAAAAAGAATAATACCTTAACTTTTACTGCTTATATCTCGATAATATAAGCATGAAAGTTAAGGTATTATTCTTTTTTAAATGTCAATCTGCTTGATTTCTATTGATGCCAGCCTATTTACTATTATTTGGTTTATTCTAAAAATGTCTCAGTATGTTAATACCCTTTCAGATTTTCTTTCCAAGTTATATTTCGTATACATTCCAATAATTGTTGATTGATCATGATTATAACGACATATTTGTGCAATGCATTAGTTAGTAAAGCATTGATTAGTAATGTAAAACTGTAAAGCATCATTATGTGATGCATAAAGTGAAGTAATATAGAATTTGTAAACTAGAAAAAGTATAAATTAGGAAGTGCTTTTAGTACAAAAATAATAAACTATTTTCTTGTTATAATAATAAATTCTTTTAATCCGAATATGCTTCCACCACCTGTTGTGACATATGAAAGTGTGATTGAACTTTTTCAAAGTGCTCAAACATTTGCCAATTCTCAAGGTTATGTACTGGTATAAAAGAGAATGCATAAGGATTATTATGGCAATTTGAAAAATATAACATTGCATTGTGACCAAGATGGAGTTTACAGCAGCTCAAAAATTCATCAAAGACAAACAACTACCTGGTTGATTTATTGTCCTTTTGAATTATATGCAGCTTAACATAATAACTTATAGTACATAAAAGTTTGTGATAATAACCATAATCATAACTCTTCAGAAGATTTATCAGGGCATCCAATGTCTCGTCGATTCACAAAGCAGCAATTAGTAAATGTTGAAAAAATGACTGCCTTCAGCTCACACCCCTGAGAAATAATATCAACCATCTGTCAAAATGATCCATCAGCATTAGTAATATGTAAAAACATTTATAATGCACGTGAGTGACTTCATCAAAAAAATTTAGCAGGTTGCACTTCAGTTGAAGCATTAATAGATGAGCTTAAAAAGGGTAATTATATATATGAATTCAAATGTAATGATACAGGTCATATTACTTATCTTTTTTTTTTACTCACAATGAGTCTGTTATGCTTACCCATCAATATATAGTAATGGATAGAGAGTTGACTCTTATAAATGCTCTTAAAATGACTTTTCCAGATTCTACTAATTTATTATGCTTATGGCATATTAATAAAAACATAATAAAAAATTGTAAGTCTTAATTCAAAGAAGGTAATGAGTGGCAAACTTTTCTCTTAGAGTGAAATAACATTGTTTAGTCACAAACTGAAGTTGAATTTGATATGAAATGGCAACATTTCATTTATACTTATACAAACAAACTGCATATTATTAAATATCTTGAAGAAACTTGGATTTCTTTAAAAGAGAAATTCATAAAGGCTTGGACAAATAAGTTTCTTCATTTAGGAACAACTATTACTTCTTGCATTGAGGATGCTCACACTATAATAAAGACTTATTTATGTACATCAGCAGGAGATCTTTGTGATGTTTGTATAAAACTTTCCTTGGCAGTAAATAATCAAAAACAAGAATTAGATACTAAGATTTCATCAGAAAAATTTCATTTTCCAACTTTTGTACAAAATAATTCTTTTTATGCAAACATTAAGGTCAAAATTTCAAATTTTGCCCTTAAAAAGGTAGATGAGCAGTACCAAAGGATAAAATGTGCTACTGCACAAGATCTCTTACCACTATGCACTGGATCTTTCTTAAGCACAATGGGACTACCTTGTGCTTATAAAATTTAAATTATTGAAAATGATCAAGGTTTAACACTTGACGATTTCCATGAACATTGGTGGATTCAAGATTGTTCGTCAATACCATCTATTGAGACCAACATTCAAGAACTACAGCCTCTTTTGCAAACTTTACAAGAAAAGTATGAAGAATGGCCAGAACATCAACAATCAGCTGCTCAAGAGAAATTAAACAATTTGATTAATACTCTATTAACAGTTTTGCAGAATCCTCAAATTGTTCGTACTAGAGGAAAACCTGCTAGTGCCTCTAATCATCAAAAAAATGATTCAACCAGAAGAGACCCTTCTGGGTTTGAGTTGGTAGAACACAAAATAAAATGATGCACCCACTGCAAACAACCTGGACACTATGCCAGCACTTGTCCAAATAGAAACTAAATTAGTATAAGATATGATATATAGAAAGAATAAGTAATTCTGTATATACATATGCATCAACAATTATGTAATACAATATAAATACACAATTTTGCAATTCATATTTGTGTAAAGTTATAATGCTTTCAAAATTACTAACTTATGATACTTATAAAATTGTCTTCAATTCTACCTCAAACTGCTATACTTATAAAAGGTTCATGTAATATTATTATATTATCTATTGCTATTCTTCTACTAAATCCTAAAAATGATTTTATTAGCCTGGCTAAGCATACATCAAAGTTCAGTTTAGTCTTATACATAAAAGTCTAAAATTGTGAACAATTCAAAAAGATTTTTATTAGTTCAGTATGTATGCATATATATGTACATTGTATGAGACTGTTTGACCCATTATTCTTTTTATTTTTTTTCTTTTTTATTTCTATTTTCAGTTTTGTTGACCACCATTTATCATTAGTTAGCAGAAAGTACAAAAGATCATATGAGTAATAAAAAGGAAAACCTGTAAATCATTTCACATAAAAAGTAAAATAATTTACAGGTTTTCCTTTTTTATCACTTATATTAGTAATCAAGACCCCTTTTGTATAAAATTTGCTAGTGATTACATTTGTGATTAAACCTATTGTTAAAATAATTCATATGTAATTCGAATTCAATTGTGATTATATAACCTAAAATAAGCGATACACTTGGAATAAAAAATATAGTAAAAGTATTAGTGTTGGACCAGCACATTGAATATAAGAAATTCATACTAAAAACAAAAGAGATACTTATTCAAGTCCTAGTAATAACCTTACAAGACAGACCAATCTTTCTCTGCCTTGAACGTAGCTTACCAATTTGAATTATCAATCTTGTTTATTAGATATTAGTTAGTGTGTAGTATCAGATTGTGCTATTTGGTTATATTAGTACTAGCTTGCACTTTCACAACATACATATATGCAGTTAACTCATTCTTTGACAAACAGACAGATATTTATTTGTTATTAGGAAATTTGTTATTAGGAATTCGTTGTTAAAAATGTGGGAGTTATCATTTCTTAAGGCAAAAATGCCCTTTATTTATAATAAACTTTTTGTTTACATTTACAGTTAATTTTTCTCATAAACACATTATATTTGTTATATTCTATATCCTAACTAGATCTAATAAAATTCTAATATTTTGTTTAACTCATATATAGGTGAAGTCATAGAAGCAACATAAGTAACATAAGTAACATTTCTGTCATATCCATATGACCTTAGATCAGGTTAGGATTGTTATCTCAATATGAACACCTGTGATCCCAAAAATCGGGCTTATACTACTAATAGTTTCTAAAAAATATTTTTTTTAAATTGATAATGAAGTTAGGTTCTTAGTAGTGAAAGTTCTAGCTTAAGCTTATATTTGAGGTATGCTTGTGATTCTTAGCATATATGTATATATATGTTTGAGTTTTTTAATTACAGATTTACTGTTCTTTTATCAACTTAGTACAAAATTTTAAGTCATGTTTTAGAAAATTTTATTATTATAAAATCATGTAAGTTGATTAGCTAATATAGAAATCAATCATATATTGTATTACATATTATTTTTTGCAGGGGTAGGGTGGTATAAATAGCAATAATAGGAGATACAAATAGTATTGCCCTATATTTATATAGCAAGTTTATAAAATTAAAAATTAATATATTTTTAAATTATATAAATATAAAATATATATTATGAGATTTATTTTATATATATAAATATAATAAAATTTTTAAATTTTAAAAAAATTTTATAATTACTAACTTTTTTATATATAAGTATTATTAAATTACTATTGTTGTATTATGGAAAATATAGACTATAAAAATCCCTATTTATAGGCTAAATAAAAGTCTTTTATATAATAATAGTTATGCTAGTACTCAAAAGAGGCATTGGATTTGGTAAGTATTATAAATAAGTATTACTTTATTAGCTATACTGCAAGTTTTGATTTTTTATATTTAGAATATATTACTTATATAATTTTTTTAATATACTATATATACTAATTACTCTAACTATACTACATATACTAAATCAACTAATTATACTAAATCTACTAATTATGTTAAAGTTACTAATTATGCTAAATCTTCTAATTATGCTATATATATTAATTATACTAATTATACTACATTTACTATCTAATATATATATTATTTAATTATGCAATTGATTTTTTAAATAAATTATCAATAATCTTATTCTAAATTGTGACATTATATAAAATTACTAATTTTTATATAATAAACCAATTTAAATAAGTAATTTTTTTTATTATAACTTTTTTTTTATATAATAATTATAGTTAAAAATTTTGTAGATTTATGCACAAAGATTACATCAAAGTATTTACATAATAGCACAAAAACATACTCAATTATGATTGGCTAATTTAGAAATATAACAAAAAATTTCAAATTTTTAATTTTTTTTAATAAAATTGATCAACTTTGAGATTTTTTTAAACAATATGTAATTAAAAATTAATTTGATTTTTTTTTTATAAATATATTCTATAAATCTTCAAATATTAAATATATTTATTTTATTATTTTTTTTTTTTAAATATTAAGGTGAGTACTTGCGACTCAGGATTTTATTGATAGTACATTCAGCTAATGGTTGCAT
>CAJVQA010004451.1:0-17558 GCA_910591915.1 Cetraspora pellucida
ATGTCATGTGACTGTTACACAAATGCCATGTGACCTGCCAGTCATGCTGGTGTGACATAGATTACAGATGTCTTATCCCAACCAATTGCGAGAGACAGTTAACTGTAACACAGGAAGGATTTTTAAATTTTCTATCGACACTGGAATTTGAACTCTGGACCTGCCACTTGGGGGTTGACAATCTAACTACTTCACTAGGTCACCATACCTCTCATTAATTCTATTTCTATATTCTAAGTAATTTTGTTTTATATATAAAAATATATATATAAAATATTGAATTTGAACATGTTCATGAACTTTAAACTGAACCTAAACTGAACAAAATTTTAAGTTCAGGTTTAGTTCATGTTTATAAATTTTAAGTTCAGTTCAGGTTCAGGTTCAATAATCTGCAAAATTTAAAGTTCAGTTCAGATTCAATGAACTTGGTTTATGAACTTAAACTAAACTGAACTAAATATAGGAACACTAAATCCAACTTATAATATACTAGCTAAAAACCCATGCTTTGTACAAGTGCATATATAGTTTTTTCTTTCTATAATCATAATTTTGGTTTTAAGAATTTATTACTTATAAAGAGGTTGTACTTATATAGAGATTAAATTTTATAAGTATTATATATACTGTTATTAGTTTTACAAAAAAATATTATAATGTATATAAATAAGTTATATAGGTCTAATTATAAAGGTAACCAATCAGATCATAGTTTTATTTCATATTGTTTATCTTATAATGTTTATCTCATAGTGTTTATCTATCTGTTGCAAATTATATAATAGATATTATTAATCTATAGTTTTTTCTTTAACCACAATAATAACAGAAGCTGTTTAACTATAGTATAATAACTATAACTTAACAGATTCTATACAAAGTCTATACAAGACTTAAAAAAATACTGAGTGATTTGGAATTTTAAAGCAGAGGCAATAATAGATAGTATATAAAGATACTAAATATTGCATTTAGTTTATTTACTATTGAAATATATAAAAACATTTAACTTTCTTGAAAGATCAGATAATAGTGCTTTTATAAATATTTTATATATATAAATAATTATAATAAAGCTAAATTATCTCAATAGAATAAGCTAAATATAGTAATACATAATAAGAAATATTAAAGATATAAAAGATATATGCTATATGTTATATATAAAAGATATTGCATATATAAGAGAAATCTAATAAATAATATATATATAATATATTTAAGAAATTTGATATATGTGATATCTATACTATTTGAGAAATTTGGGAAATTTAGGACTTAGCTAATTTAACCATTTATATCCAAGTTATATATACTAAAATTAGTACTTATAGAATGTGATGATTTAGTAAAATGAATAAGTTGTTAACTTTCCAAGTAGTAGGTTAGAAGTTCAAAACCCACTGACAATGAAAATTTGAAAAACTACCTATGTTATATTAGTATTACAAGAGGTAAGCAGTATTATGACAATAACACTCTATCGATCAGTTGGGATTAGATACCTGTAATACAGTTGTACCAGCATAACTGACAGGTCATAAGGCATCTGTGCAATGTTGGAGTTATACAGAAAAATGCAAACTGGTATCGGGTAATACAAACTTAAGATAAGTTCTTGTAGTCATGTAAATCTGTGAACTGGAAAAACTGAAGCTCACTTAGAAAGACCTGAATAGAGAGGTAGCATGGATCTTTAATAGTACTACTGTAAAGGCTAGATCTAGGAAATGAATACTGATATGGAAAGCATTGGGTTGGCAAGAATCTCAGGTAAGAGGTACCACCAACCAGGCTGCCAAAAGTCTTAAACTGAAGAAAAAGGATATTAAAGAAGCAAACTCTTGAGGTACCAGAAATAAAACACAGTTCTTCTGGACTATTTGGATATGAAGTCTGAGGTTTAAAAGCAAAGTATAGCTAAGTATTAGGAATATGCTATAAAATCAGTACTGGGGTCTAAATAAACTTTACAAGAGCAAGCCCTGTTAGCAAAGATTAAATGTAGATAGTTAGTTAGCAAAGAGGCTTCCTAGAGTCCTACAGTTAGATAATGTACTCTGAAATATGTAATAGCTTAATAAACATACAGACAAAGAGGTCAGAATTAGATTAAATAGTATCTAATTAGGTGTACAGAAGCTTGTATGCAATTTGCTAGTATAGTATAGAGGTAACCTTGTACAAATTATGTAATTATAATTGAATTCACAATAAAGGCAATAGCTACCAATAACTAATAGCCTTAGTGAAAGCAAAAAAAAAATTTAGTACTTCATTAAAATTATTCTAATCTTGTAATTTTGTAATTAGAATTATATGATTTTGTATTTATTAGAATTATTTTGATAAGCTAAGTTTAACAGTAGTTGTTTCATCCAAATTAGTTTGGTACATCAAAAGTTATAATTAAAAATATAAAACTCTTAATGTTAACATTCACTCCTACTTAGTTTTGAGCTCTGTGAAAATTTAGAGTAGGACATGATAATTAGCAATAGATAGACCATTAATCTTAGAAAGTGTTGTATTAGTAGTTTGAAAGATTTGTTCAATTTTAAGACTTTCAAAAATATTATAAACTCTAACAAGATTTTATAATAATAAGTAAAGACTTCTTGTTGTATCATTTTTCACTCTAGAAGATTTTTTTCTATTAGTTCATCTAGATAATAGGCATAAGCTAACTGTGTTTTTCTCATATAAGATCAGATTCTTAATAACTTGTTTTAAATTTTACAATTTGGTCTTGTAAACTTGAAGTTCTATCAATTGGCCTTAGTATTGTATTAGAATACAAAAATGTAATACTAAGAAGATTAGTAAGAATCTTGTTAAAATTATTGTTCATTGTAAAAGAAGATTATTTCTATTAATAAGAAATGATAATTAATTAATATTAAGTATAGAATTTTACAAGTGTTTATTATAATATTTTTTTAGTAACAAGATATTAATAGATGTTTTCAAAATATTGTTATTTAAGGTTTGCAATATATAAACATTTGGTGCAACTTTTTTATGCACAAAATAAGGTACTTTCTATTTGGGCAATAGTTTATCAAAATAATGTTTGTCTCTTATGGCATTATATAAGAGAACTTTATTTTCTTTTCTAAAGATTGATTTGACTTTTTTGTACTTTTTGTTACAATAGAATTTTTGTTAAATTTGAGTTTTTTTGATGTTGTTTTTGGCTTTTTCTTGTGCTTGAAGCAATTCTTTAATTAAGGAGAATAATTAGGTAGAAAAGTTTTCTTCTAGTAGGTTATCAATATCAAAGTTTGAAAAATTTGCTTCTCTTCTATAAGTAAGATAGAAAGATGTAAACTTGGTAGTAGATTGTTTTGCAGTTCAATAAGCAAATAAAATAGATAGAATAAAGATATCCTTATTTTTGCCTTAGTTAGTTAATTTTGCTAAAGATTTATATAATGTTTAATTAAATCTTTTAATTAGTTTATTGGTTTGTGAATGATAAGAGGTAGAGAGTAAGTATTGAATTTCAAAATTTTGAGTAAGTATTTTTACTAGCTTATTGTTGAAATGTGTTTCTCTAACTAACTGCAAGTATGTAGAACATCTATATTAACAGATAATATTTTTATAAATAAAATTTACTGTATTTTTGGCATCTGCTTTAGGTATAGTTTTTGCTTCTAGCCATTTTGTTATATAGTCTGTAGCAACTATAATATACTTGTTTTGTTGAGTAGTAGTAAGTAAGAGTTTAACAAAATCTATGTTAATTCAATAAAAAGATGCTTCAACAGGAATTGGTTAAAGAGGTTCAGGTATTTAGTATTTTTCTTTCTTTTGGCAGATATTACATGTTTGAACATAGTTTTTAATATCTTTATATATGTGTAACTAGTAATATTTATCTTGAATTTTTCCAAACATCTTATCTGTTCCAAGATGTGCTCCAATCTGATGATTGTATATTAAGTAGAGAATTGATCTATTTTATATGTTTGAATTATTTTAAGTAATTGATAGGTCTTCTGTTTTCTTTGTTTTGTTTATAAAATAAATTGTTTTTGATAATATAGAATTTACTTTGAAATTTTAATTGTTTTCTTTAACTTTTTGTAAAATTTATAAAATAATTTGCTATTTTCAAAAAGTATTAAGGTTATAATAAGTAATAGTTTTTATTTTTAACTGAGTTTGCTATAACACTAACTACCTAGATTGAATTTTCTTTAATATCAGATTTGTTTTAATAGAAAGAGAAATTAAATATAATTATAAAAGTATATAAAGCTTTAGCCTTACTTTATGCAGTTTTAGACATCTATTTACTTTAGGCCTAGGAGAAAACTAAACTATAAAAATAAGTATACTATATAAATATATATAAACTAATAAAAATAATAAAGTATTAATATCTAACTAATAAATATAATATTATAATATAATAATAAAATTAAGTATAGAGGATGGTGATTTTAGTATAGTAGTTGGGTTGTCATCCTTTAAGTGACAGATCTAAGGTTCAAATCCTATCTATGATAAAATTTGAAAATAAACCTATGTTATAGCAAACTGTCTCTTAATGATTAGTTAAATTAGTATATCTGTAACTTTAAGTCACATTATTTCAAATAAGAGCTCAGAACATCTATGTGAAGTATAACATTATATGTATATAAAGGAATATTAATAACTGATGTTACATAAGACCTTGGTGCAAACTCACAATAAGACTAACAGGTGCAGTAAACTAAGAAATTGAAGAGTTGAAAGCCCACTTGAAAATTTTTAAATAAAAAGATAGCATAAACTTTTGATGATATGGTCAGACCAATAGAAGTTTATAAAACATTCCAAAGAGATAGGTAAATAAACTGAATGACAAAATGTATAGAGGAGCACATAACTACCAACCAGACTGCCAAAATTACTAGAGAAAAAGGATATATATATATACTATACTAGGTTATCTGAATTGAAAGTTGGGAGAGTTCTGTTGGTTCTGAATAGTAGTTAGTAAGGAATGATGAAAAAGTGTTATAATAATAGATATTGGAGTTCTAGTAAACTTTACAAGAGTAGAAATAGTATAATATAGCAGTTAAACAGATGTTAGGTAACTATAGCATGTTGCATAAAACTAGATTAGCTGTATATAGAACATAGAGGTTCTAGTAAGTTTTCTGTCAAGAATAAACTAGTTCTAAAAGTCTCAAAAGCATTGAGTATTTTGGATAAGTATAGCTTAGAAGATGTTTCTATAATTACAAGGCAGACTACATATTCAGAGAGTTTAAATAAGCAGAATCTATAGTAGGCTTGCAGATATGGCATCTAGTATAGAATTTATATAGTAATATATAGTTATACTACTTAAATTAGGCATCAAAAGTATACATGTGGCTAGTTAAAACCTCTTATATATAGAAGCCTCTGAAGGCATCTGTATTCAAATACTTAAATAAAAACATCAATCTCCAAAAGTAGAGACTTTAACATTAAAAAAAAAAAAATTAAGTATAATTGTTTTAAGAAGAATAAAAAAAAAGTTATTTTTAATACTTCAACCAAGTGCTTTATAAAACTTAGATCCTAGCAGAAAGCTCATCCTAGCCAGTCTCAAATGCATGACCTATACTGCCTAGTAATATGTTTTATACTGTTAACTCATATTAAAAATATTACTAAATTTCAAATCTGTATCTTTTTTAAAATTATTAGAATACTTCAAATGTTTAATAAGATTATAGAATTTCATATGATTTGCAATCAGATGAGTTAAAATCTTTGCTATTCTAAATTTGTTAAATTAATTTCTAATTGATTTCTAAATTTGGTAAATTAACTTTTAATTGATGTCTAATTTTGTTTCATTATTGTCCATTAAAAATTATAGTTCTTTTTAATACTCTTCTTTTTTTTTTTTATAAGTTTTAACAACTTCAAAAACAATAACAACAACAACAACTCTAACAATAATAATAATAATAAAATGGCTTGCTACAGTCTTTTCAGAAATGTTCATTATACTTACCAAAATAGCAATAATGCTTTATATAAGGTCTTTGGAATAGTTCAAGTTAAGAATAGGTAATAAATATTATCTTCTTGTTTTCTCTTTTTATTTTTATTTTTTTGTCACTTAACAAAACTTGTTTATAGTTTACTTCAGTTAGTAGCTTTATAGAGAAGAAGAATACAGAGTTTGAAGACAGAGTTAAAAGAATTAAAAGCAAATATAGTTGCAAAGCTTCAGAACAGTTGAATGTTAAAGCAGTAGTATACTTGGTTATTGAAGAAAACAAACAAATTAAAGTCAAAGTTAGCAAATAATGAGAAGGAATTAAGAAGATTAAGAGCAAAAAAAAGAAGAAAGAAGGAGGATAATAATAATAGAGATAGAATGTCAGATGTTAGTTTCTAACTTAGTTATATATTATTATTATTTTATATATATATATATATTTATTATTATTTGTTTTATCTTTTTTTTTTTTTTGTTTTTGTTTATTTATTTTATTTTATTTTAATATTAATAGTAAAACTATGCTTCTATCTTTATAAAAACTTAGTTAAACTTTTTACAAGTAGAATATACAGAAAATATTTATATTTAAATTCTATATTTATAAGATATTAAGATTAAAGACTTAGACAAATTATTTGTGACCTAAACCTATTTGTCTATTTTTTTCTTTTTATAATAAAATATAAGTATATATAAATAAATAACTAGTAATAATAATAAGTTAAATTAACTATTCATTACCAAACTACATTACATAGATAATATTCTAAATAGTTATTAAATTCTAAATAATATTTTAGAGAGGAGGTTTATAAAAGGAGAAACCATCAAGGTTCATTAACTAATATTACTTCTATGTTAAACTCATTAGTATCATCAAATTCTATATTGCTAAAAGTATCTATCTCTTCATTAGGATCATAATTGCTTAGCAAATACTGGTTGTTACTTTCTGGTCTTTTAAAAGAATTTTCAATTAGGATGTTATTAATAAGGTTTATTTCAGATTGGGTTTGGTTAACTTCTTCAATAAAATCATTCTAGTCATCATAGTTTTCATTATTTTTATTAGGTATAGACTAGTAACATTTAGCAATTTCTTTTAAAGAATATTGTTTAATGGTATATTATAATCAAAAGTTAATATAATATTTGAAGCATTCATTAGAAGATAAGTAAAGTTTATCTTCATATTAACATTGAGCTGCTGGTCTTTTTTAATTTCTAAGCCAGACTCTTTTATTAAATTCTTGAGATAATCAGGTACTGATATGTTCAATATAAAACTAAGTACAATGCATTCCACTATATTGGATTTCTTCTTAACTAAATTTAACATTTAGATAGAATTGTAAAAAGGTGATATAATGTTTAGATAGAATTTATACAAGGGTTTCTATTATGTTTTGATAATCAAATAGGTTTATTGTAGTTTGTATATCTATAGAAGTTTTTTTAACATCTTTTATGACAGTTATATAAAAGATTTTAACTTCTTTATCTTCAATTCTAAGAACTGAAATTTGTTCTAGAAAACATTTAATTATTATATTTAGAGAGGTTCTTTTCAGAGTTACCTATATAGAACAATCTCTTTCATATTGGTAGCAGATATATTAAGAGCATAAGTAAATATATCAATATCAGCATTAGGTATTGGAACCTTTTTAACTAATTGGATATTTATTCTTTTCAGTATCTTTTCTATATTTTTGTAAGAATTGTTAAATATACTTTAATTAAATAATGATTTATTATTATATTTAAAACTATTAAAGAATACTTCAAGTTAGATATAGAGTTTAGTATCCTGTTCTGCAATAGAAGGTAAATTAGGTTTCAATATAGCAGCTAATTGTTTAAGTTGTTGGTTCTGGTACAAAGGAGATTCTATTCTTGCTAATCTTCTTTGTATAGCAATTTGAAGAGCTTTAGTTTCAGAAAGAAATTCATTTTCATCTTCTGTTTCAATCATGTTGGTTTCTTGTTCATATATTCTTGATAAAGCATTATCATTGTTATGCTTTCTTTCAGAATAATGAATTACAGTAAAGTTATAAGATTCTAGTTTCATAACCCATCTGACTCTTTTTCTTTTAAGATTAAAAGTTCTTAAGCATTGCAAGGCAAATAGTCAGTAATAAAAAAGAAATGTTTGGCTTCTAAGTATTGATAGAAGTGTTTAATAGTTTATACAAAGCTAAACATTCTAAGTTAATAGTAGAATAGATTTGTTCAGCATTATTTAATCTTCTACTAGCATAAGCAATGATATATTTCTTGTAGTCATTATTTAGTTAAGATAAAACTGGTCCTAATCCTAAGATTAAAGCATCAGTATGCAGATAAAAAGATTGATTAAAGTCAGGATATTGTAAGATAGGATCTGAAATAAGGTAATTTTTGAGAGTATCAAAGACTTGTTGATGTTTTTTTGTTTACAGATAGAGTTCATCTTTCTTTAGTAATTGGTTTAAAGGTTTGGCAATTTTGAAAAATCTTTCTATAAATTATCAGTAATAAAAGGCAATTCCTAAAAATCCTTTTAGTTGTCTAAAATTAGTAGATTTTGGAAAATTTTTAATTTTGTTTACTAGTCTTTTATCTGTTTTAATTTTATTTTTTCCAATAATATATTCTAAGAACTTGATATTATTTAAGAAGAAATAACATTTTGACAAATTTAATTTCAAGTTGGCTTCTTTTAAAATATTTATAACTTATTAAACATAATCCAAATATTCTTGAAAGCTTTTGGAATAAATAGTAATATTATCTAGGTATGCTATTACAAATTTGTTGATAAAAAGGCAAAGTATTTTATTCATTAATCTTTAAAAAGTTGCAGATGTATTAGTAAGTTCAAAAGACATAATATTAAACTCATATGTTTACTATTTTGTAATGAAGGCAGTCTTTTTTTTATCTTTTTCCTTTATAGTGACTTGCCAATATCTACTGACTAAATCTAAATTAGTAAACTAAGAGGCTCTATTGAATAAATTTAAAATTTCTTGAATGGTTGGTAGTAAGTATACATCTTTTTTAGTAATAGTATTAAGTTTTCTATAGCTAATGCAAAGTCTTTTTTGTTTATCCTTCTTTGGCACAAATATAACAGAAGAAGACCAGGGTCCAAAAGATTCTTTAATAATTTTTTTTTCTAGTATTGCTTAAATTTTTTTTTGCAAAAATTTCTGTTTATTTGAAGGGTACTGGTAAGCTTTTTTATTAATAGGTTTATAGCTATTTGGGTTAATTTTATGACAAATAATATTAGTTTATTCTAATTTCTTAAACTGTCTATCTTCTAAAATATTTTCTAAGAAAATATTAATATTTTTCATTAAAAGTTGTTTACTTTGAATATGTTAGTCTTTGGTAAGTTCAAGATTTAAATTTAGATTTGGGTTTTTAATAGAATAGATCTTTTTTTTTAACAATTAAATTAGATAAAAAGCTAAAATAGCTTTTATTTCTGACCAGAGATTGTAATACATTTCATCAATTACAGAAGGCTATTCTTCTAAATAATAGGTTGTCTTTTTTTTTTTTTATCTAACTTATCAATCTATTGATCTTTAACATTCTCATCTACTTCATCTAAGATAGAGTAAGAGTTATTAGTATAAGTAGCATTAGTAGTAGCTTTCTTTTTTAAGTATTAAATATTTAAAATGTTATTTTTAAAATCCAACTTGACTCTTGACTTGTTGAACTAATCTGTTTCAAGAAGAAGAGTTTTATTCATAGATTCTATTACTTAGAGGTTAATAGAAATAATTATATCCTGAATAGTAATTTTATATCAGAGATAATTTTTAAAGTTTTGGTATGATTTCTATTGACAGTAACACAATAGTTTTGAAGAGTTTTTGTATTTAAAGTCATAATTTTCTTATAAGCTTGGCTGTAATTATGCTTATAGCTGCTCTTGAATCAAGAATAGCAATAACAAGATTTTTTTTAGTTTAAATATAACATCTTATTGCTATGGTCTTTTTAGAATAATCATTTTAGCTTGGTTTGCTTCATTAATAGGTTTCTTTTTCTTTTGCAAAATTCTTATAAGATTTTTATGCTGAGCAGAGAGTTGTAACTATTATCTAATAGTGACAGAAGATTTTATATTTAAGATGTTAGTTGAAATATCATAAAGTTCAACTTGTTCAATTATAGATAGATAAGTTTTGAATTTGGGTTTTTGTTTAGTTCTTTTTGTAATAGATACTTTAATAGAGATTTTTATAGGAATTTTATCCATTTGAGTGTCAGGTTTATCTGGTATGACAGTTCTATTTCTAAGTTTAAATTCTCTTTAGGATTTAGAATTTTTGTTTAAAAACTTGGTCTGTTTTTTGTCAGTAGAATAGAGTTTGCTTTTTGATGTTTTGGTGATGTATACTTCTTCAACATCATTATTCTCAATTTCAATGTAATTAATATTTTTCCTTCTATTATCCTAGATCAATTGCTTATATTAACTTATTGTAGGTTGCTTTTCTGCTAAACAATCTTGAGTATAGTGTCTTTTTTCTTTATAGTTATAACAAATAATCAAAGATTTCTGATACTGGTTTCTAGATTGAAATTAGGTTTTAGGTTGGTATTAATTTCTGGATTAGAACTTTTGTTGAATTCTAGGTATAAGTTCAGTAAGTGCTGATGCAATAGTTGTATAATTAAGAGTCATTTGTTGCAATTGTTTAGTTAGATTGTTAATAATCTTTTTCAAACTTCTGATAGTAGCAGCTAAGCTAGGTTCACTTTAAGTAGCAAATCTTTTTCTTATTCAAATCTTTTTGCAAATCCTATAGCATCAGTTACAGTAATAGTATTGTGTATAAGAATAACAGAAAGGGTTTTTGGACAAAGTCTCTTATTAAAGTAATATAACTTTTAGGCATCAGTTAGGTTGTTATTAGTTTCTATTCATTTAATAACTTTGTTATATTAGCTATAGTAGGTTTTAACAGATTTAGTAAAAAGTTGTTTTAATTTATCTAGATTTTTAATTCATTTGTTTTTTTAGTGTTGATTACAGAATAGTGTAATAAAAGCAGCTTTTATAACAATCCAATTATTTTCTGCCTTATTAGTGACAATATTTATAGAATAATAAGCTTGTTGCTATTTATTAGCATTTTTTCTAAAGAAAGCTAGTATAATTTTTCTCTATTTAGTAAGACTTCAGCTATTAGCAATTGCAGCTTTTTCAAAATTAACAATCCAGACTAAGGAGTCTTGAGTTCTATTTTCATAAAAAGGTTTAATATAAACAATATTTTTATCTTTTTTATTTTTTTTTAGATAATTAAGAACATTATCTGCATTGGCTATAATATTTTGAATTTGTTGATTGTGTAAAGAGTTAGGTATAGGTTGTTATGAATCAAAAAATGTTTCAAAAAACTTACTATAGTCTTCAAAATTAAGATGATAAAAGGATATAAAATCTTTTTTTGTTAATATATAGAGATTTCTTTGATAACAGTTTGTATAAACAGCTAAGAATGTTATACTTCTAATAATATCAACAATATTTTCAAAAAAATTAGAATATCTAAAACTAAAAATAAGTTTGAAGATGATGTTCTTTAATTAAAGTAAGTTATATTGAGTATAGATTTGTTTAATTTAGTTAAAATATTCTATAGCTTTATCAAAGAAATTACAAATAAAGTATTGTTTAGTATACTAAAAATAAAAAGTTTTGAAAGTCAGAGAGTATATTTAAGATTATAGGATAACAAATTTTATATGAATTATTTGGTTTAGTAATAGGTAACTGAATAGTATATTCTTTGGTATATAAAAATACTTTTAATAAGTATCTTTTAAAGTTAAATTGCATATACTATTAATTTAAAAGCTGTTTGTTATAATATAAACACTTAAGCTTTTATTTCTAAATTCCAATTTTTAGAAATTAGTAAATATCTCTTGAAGTTATTATGACAACAGGTTTTAGTACTTAAAGAAAAGTTGTAGAAGAAGTCTTTCTAGGCCTAAAGAAGATCAAAATGCTAAAATTAGTCTAGTAGATGTTGAGATATAGATATTTAAAGTTTGCATAATGATAGTTAGAATATTACTTCAAAAAGAGTTTTTTGCAAATTTTTTACAAATCATAAATGGTATCACTGTTTTAATATTGAATAGCAGATTTCAGAAAGATTTTTTTACTAAAATACACTTAGTAGAAAAGATATGATAGGTTTTTAAATATATATTCTTCAAATTTTAGATCAAATAAACCAATATTGACAGAGTTTCTTATGATTAACTAAAATTAATTATCTATAATAAATTGAGAACTTATTTTACAGTTATTACTAAAATGTTAACTTATAGTTTTTTCTTTAATCACAGTGATAACAGAAGCTGCTCAACTATAATATGATAATTATAACTTAACAGATACTATACAAAGTCTATACAAGACTGTTTGAAGTTAATTCTTTAGTTAATATTACCTTCCTCTTCTCAAGAGTTCTAAAAGTAATATTAACTAAAAATTCAATTGCATGTAATTTAATACATAATATTCAAATTTGCTAGTTAGATTGCTATGTTATAGCTGCTTAATATAATAGTATCAAGGCAGCTTTTGTCTTGAATTAGTCTATAACCAGGCATGTAACATGTCTTATTACAGTTATATGAATGATATGGCTTAGTATTTTTGACCATATTAGTAATAAATTAGACTTCTAAAATTATATAGTAATAATAGCAATTAGTATTTAATTAGTATAATTATGAAATAATTATTATGATTAGTAAATTAGAGTAATAATATTAATATATTTGAGTTTATTTGATTTTAGTATTTAAATACTATAATGAATAGAGTTAGAGATAACTATTTCTTTTATGAACTTAACTTTTAGTCTGGTTTTGTTAAGTAAAATTCTAGTAAAATAATGTTAATAAAAAAATTTTAATAAAGAAAAACAAGTTCAAAATATTAATGCCAAAATTTTTGATAAATGTGTCTTCTTGTTTAATAGTGATTGTAAGGTAATGCAAAAAAGTAATCAGACTAATTTTAAAGCCAATTTTAGTCATATGTTAGTTGATATGTTAAGGTTTTTATATTATAAGTTAGGGATTGCTAAGGCAGATTTTAAACAGTATTTGGTTAATCAGTTGGTTAATAAGAGTAAGAAAAAAAAGGTTGTTAGCAAGACTAATATTGAAAAAATAAAGATGCTGTCTAGTAGTAATAGTATAATTATATTTATGTTTGATAATGCTAGTTCATTATTTTTTGAACTAGTAGTTGGTTCAGCTAGTAGTCCAGTTGATGTTAGATCTGAAAAAAGAAAATAAATATCAAATATGTTAGATAATAACTAGTTACAACAGGCCTCTTAGTTTTAGAATAAAGCTTTAATATTATATAAAATAAATAAGAATATTTGAAAGAGACATGAACTTTCAAAAGTCATAAATTAATAAGAATATAATGAATAGTGCAAAACTAATTCACTTTTGGATAAGGCTTTGTTGTTAGTGAATATAAAGTTTGTTTATTTAGAAAGCAGATTGCACTTAAGAAAGCATATGTAGTTATGATTGCTAATAAAGATGGTTAGAATGTAGCAGCGAAGATGGCTTTTGGCAATAATGATCCAATGGCTAAGTTGTTTAGTAGTAGATAAAAAAAGCTAAATTGGCTGTATAACATTTTATTTACAAAAAGTAAAAGACCTAGAGTACTGCAAGATCAAAGTTTTATTAGAAATAAGTTCTAGAATAAACAAAAAATACAAATTCTGTTTGTTTAAAAGATACAGTCTGTCTTTCCTACTTTGGTTCAGTTTCAACTGTTTTATAACCAATATAGCAATAATTTTTTTTTTAGTTAATGAGTTCTAATTTTATTGGCTTGAAAGGTTAGTAAAATGATTCTGGTTTTCAAAATTGGACCAATTTAAAATTTTTAGATTAGCAAGTTTTCTAAAAAAGTTTGTCTTGTAATGTAGTATATAGTTTACAGTTACATTTTAGTCATAGAAAGATGCAGGTGTTGGCTAATAATCTAAGTAGTAATAGTAAGATTGGTTTTAGAGATGTAGTATGCATCTTGTAATAAGAAAAAAAGCATTATGTGAATAAGTATAGTTCAAGAAAGCACTTAAGCATGCTCTTTCAGATGGATAATTTAAAACTGAAAAAAATCTGACTATACTCAAAATGCAGTAACAGAAAAGAGTATTATTCAAAAAATGAGAGAGTCTCAAGTAGTTATAAAAAGGTTACATTAGTGTCAGGTAGTCATAGAAAGATTGTATTAGGTTTTAGCAGTTCAAGAGAGAAAAGTCATAAAATAATTTCTGATTGTTATAAGTTGGTTAAAAGGAAGGATTTTATTATTTCTAAGAGAAGTTATAAAGTTGATAAGACATTAGGTACTAAAATTCAAACAGTTTATAATGAAAGAAGACTTATAGATAGAACAGAAGTTGAATCATTTGTGTAAGACAGGGTAAAAATAAGTCCTGTTTTTCTTATTTCAAAACAAGAAAAAAAGAAGTTCAAATTAGTAATAGATCTTAAAAGGTTGAATATGACATTTTTGAAAAAGTTCTTTAAATTCAAAGCTATAAGGTTACTTTTGCAAGCAGTAGAAAAGACTTGGTAGGTCATAATTTTTAACTTAAAAGAAGAGTATCATCACATGATCATAGATAATATAATGCAAAGATTTTTCAAATTTGTTATAAACAAGAAATGGTATTTTTACAGAGTTCTTCTTTTTGGTCTGAATTAGTCATTCTAAATATTTACAAAAATAATAAAAGTGATAGTTAGAAGCTAGTGAGCTTGAGAAATTTTTTGTAAAAATTATCTAAATGATGTGTGGGTAGCATATTCATTGAAGAAGGTATGCTTGAAATAACAGAAAGAGGTTATAGAAACAGATTAAAAGTTTGTGACTGAATTCATACAAAAGAAAAAGAAGATTAGAAACTGACTTAGAAGTCCAAGTTTTATGGTCTGTTTATCAATTTAGTAAAGAGTATAGTTATTGCTTTAAAGAAAAAGATCATTGCTATAATAAATTATTTAGAAGATATGCTAGAAAGATCATAGGTCTTAGTAAGAGAACTGGCAGCAATTGCAGACAAATTCAGTTTTATTAAGAACATTTACATTAGCAAAGATAAAGAATTTAGAATTTTATAAGTTAATAGATATAAAAAATTATCTGTGAAGTGAATAAAACAAATTGATAAGGTTGTAACTACAAGCAGTAAAGAATATAGAATGGTTAGTAGAGAACTTGAAAGCATAGAATAGTTGCTCAGCTTGGAAACTATTTAAGATAAAGACAGTTTATATATATGTCTTATTGATAAGCTGGTGTAAGATGTTTACAGATAAATAGCAAAAGAGTGTTGTCATACAGGCTCTCAGCAAATCTGATAGTTTAATTAGAATTAATTGTTTTTCTGAAAATTCTTTAGATGTTTAGAGACTTTCTATCAAGATCATTTGTAATACTAATAATAGATAACAAAGTGACATTAAAAACAGTATTAGTAAAATTTGTTAGATTGGCAGAAGAATATTGTTTGTAAAATATAAAGACTATGTTTAGAGAAAGATATAGTAATTTTTCAAACACTGTAAATCCTTGGTAAAAGAAATTTAACTAGCTCATTTTCTAAGATAAGAAATTTGGGAGATTGGATATGAAGATAAAAATTGTAATAGAATTAAATATTCATTGAAGAAAGTTCAAAATGAACAGATTTGCAGATTATCTAAATATAAAATTAGTAAGATTCAACAGTCTGTACTTTTGTTTAGGGTTGGAAGCAATTAACTGTTTTATTCAGAACTAAAAGAGCATAGTAAACTATTTGTGTTCATTATTTGTAATGATTTATTATGCATTAGTATATATAAAAGAGTGCAGAGTACTTATAATAATTATTATTCTGGTTTGGATAGCAGCACTATGATAACTAATTGTGATAAATAATCAAAGAAAAGAAATGGATCATTCACCTTTAGCAGAAATTGTCTTACCAAACCTATTGGGTTATCTAAAGCTATGCAATAATCTGAATTGGTATCTAAGAGTAATTCAGATAGACTGGTACTGGATTTCTAAATTAGATAGAATTTTTAGTTGAAAATATGATCAGTAAATCATACAAGAAAAGGTTAAAAAGAATGTGATTGGTTTTTAAGAATTTTACTAGTAAGATGTATTATGTTTTATGCCTAGTCTTATACATAATGATAATGGCTTTTATAGCTTAACTAGAAATAGCAGGTTACAGTTTGAAAATAGTAGATTCTTTAATAGCAATTTTCAGATTGTATAAGGTAATATATTTGTCAAACCTAACTAGAAACAGTGCAGTATAATGTTTGATCATTAGTGTAAAGAAATGAGTAATACAAGATGCAGAAGCAGATTGGTCTAGAGATCTATTATCAGTAAAGATAATTAAGCATTATTTACTCTTTCAGTCAGAAGGAGTTTCTTATAAATATTGGATTAGAGATCTTATATTAATAGTTTTAAAAATAAGAATGATGAGACATCTGAGTAAGTTTTGTAACTTGAAAATAAAAGACCTTAAATGTATTGATAGTTTGTTGTAAGTTTATATTAATAAGTCTAAAATAAACCAGCTTGTAAAAGAAAAATTTATATCTGTAGAAAGTTCAAACAGTAAGTTCTGTCTAGTAGGTTTGATAAAAGAGTATATTAAAATTAGATCAGTATTAAATAAGGACATTTCTATTTTTTTTGTCTAAATCAGGTTATGAAATGTCTGTTTTAACTATATCAACTATAGTAAGATGTATAACAGCTTATGCTAAAATCAAAGAGAGATTTACAACACATAGTTTGAGAATTGATAATACTATAGCAGTAATGAAAAAAACCTATCTATAGAACAAATTCAAATGATTGGTAAATGGATCTTTGATGTTAGGTTATGCATTAAGACAGTAGATATAACAGATTTAGGTGCATCCAGTATTATGAGTTTTTAATTTATTTTGAGTATGATCTTTAAGTTAGTGATTTAAAAAAAAAAAAAACAGAAATGTCAAGTCAAGAGATAATGCTCTACAAGTATTTATATGTATTTAATTGTTAACAGCAAGCATATAAGAGACAAAATAACTGCTTGATATGATAATATCAAGACAGCTTTTGTCTCAATTTAGCCTGTAACCAGACATGTGACATGCCTTATTATGGTCACATGAATGACATGACTTAGTATTTTTGATCATATTAGTAATGAATTAGACTACTAAAATTATATAATAATAATGATGATTAGTATTTGATCTGTGTAATTATAAAATAATTATTACAATTAATAAATTAGAGTAGTAATATTGATATATTTGATTTTATTTGATTTTAATATTTAAGTACTGTAATGAATAGAGTTAGAGATAACTCTATAAGTTATAACTAACCTTGGCTTAACTTCATCTTATTCAGTTCACAATGGCATTGACCAAGGTGAAACTATCACTCCTTTGCTATGGCGTATCTACTATG